>JBCEWB010634636.1:0-17753 GCA_039654565.1 Peronia peronii
TAGATAGATAGATAGATAGATAGATAGATAGATAGATAGATAGATAGATAGATAGATAGATAGATAGACAGATCAAAGACCGTGATCGGATGAGGAAAAAGCGGAAGCAGTTAATGGATGTGTTTGACTGGCTGTCAAATGTGAGCACTTTCTGGGATTGTCCAGGGGGCCCGGAGGCCCGTGAGTGAACTATGCTACACAGCACAGCCCGCCAGATAAGAAGTTTCAGCCTTTCTCCCCCCTGTTTACCCCTCCCCCGCATCATGATGTTTCCTCAGACCAACATCCGCAGGGACAACCGTGGACGAGACGTACAGAGATCATTCTCCGTTATCACTGCCTGGTTCGATATTTTCCTTGCCGTTTTTTTTTTTCATTTGTCTGTCTTCTTCCCTCTCACCTCTCTCTCGCTTTGTCTTTCTGCCGCCCCCCCCCCCCCAATCCCCTCCTCTCTCTCCCTCTCTCTCTGTGTGTCATCCATTCTTCCCAAATTCCTGTGGTGAACCTGCATAATCTTTCTCTCACTCTTTGTCTGTCTTACCTGTGCACTCTTATATCTCAATATCTGTCTCTCTTTATGAACTTCTTTCTCTCTACTGTCTCGCCTCCGAAATGCTTTCTCTTTGACCGACTATTGCTGTCTCCCTTTCAGTTTTACTTTTTTTTCTCTTATTTACACATATGCACAGACACAGATACACACATACTCACACTCACACAGACATACACAGATGCTTGCTGTATGTGAGTGCGCGTATGTGTTAGTGTTTCCTTTTATGTCACTCTAGCTCTTCTCCGATTCTTTTCCCATCTCGTTCCTCCCTTCATGAAATGTTCTCCTTCTCGTCTCTTTCTCTCTCTCTCTCTCTCTCTCTCTCTCTCTCTCTCTCTCATAACTTTACTCAATGTATCGTTTCACCCATTTTATCAGATCTCTTTCTTTACTTGTTGCTTTCTCATCTTAGTTTGTGCCTCTCTTCCTCCATGTTTTCATACCTGTGTGTATCTCTGTAAGTTTTCTCTGCTTTGCACACACAAAAAAGAGCATGAATCTGCAAAGTTAACAAATCAGCGTGGAACATTTTCATCTTTATTCTCTGAACGGCTTTAACACGAAACTTGGAAAGAAGGGTTGAGAGTTGCCGAGATAGAGGTGGAGATCTAGGATCTAGGAGAACCTTGAGTAGAGCCGAAAAGTGTTAACGAGAGACATGACAGTACTTGGGAAATGGGAGAACATATGAGTGGTCTTGTTGTGGTGTGTGAATGAATAGTGACTACAGATAATGCCAGGATTGTTAGAGAGGCCAGAGAAAGAAAAGAACGAGAGGAAGAAACAGGAAGGATGAAATATACACATGAACAGATAAACTACCCATAAACAAACAAGCAAAACCAGCCCTTTAGTTTTTATTACAGATTTAGAAAGCAGTCAATTTATCAAATGCCGATCAGAATGAAAATAAAACTGTACAGATCTGTTGCACAGAGCTGTGTAGTGGGAGTTAGAAAACCTGGGGAAGTTGAAAATATAACGAGATAAGTTAAGATACGATGAGAAGGTTCAAAAGCTGAGTAGATTAGAATGGGGCGGAAACAGAATTACTGTCAGTATCTGAGAGGACAGAGTTGTGGGCGACTAAAACAGAAATGTAGTTGAAGCCGTGGGTTACATTGGTTCACGTATCAAACATTATCGAGCTCAATCTATATCATCGCCATTGATAGAACGCTTCCACAATGTATAGATGGATAATGGTTGTTCTCTATAAAGCCTTGTTGATGTCACGTTTTCTATGAAGTCTGTTCTAAGTCAGAACAGATACTTTTCATTCCTTTTATTTTTTCTATAAAGTCTGTCACAGGTCTGAGCAGAAAATTTCTTTTTTTTTTCTTCACGAAGTCTATCCAAAATCATAACAGACAACTTTTTCATCTCCATTCTTTACTAATTTCCCGTCCAATTTCGTGTTGTTAATTCCAGTTGTAAACAGCTCACTTCTGTATGGCTGAATATCCCATGTGGCCTTCGAACCAATGATTCAAAATGAAAACTGGTAAAGACATATTATAGTATAAGTTGTAAAGACATAGACTGCGTCTCATTACTTTAAATGTAACACTTGCTGATTTTGCACAGTTAACTCTCACTGGCCAAGTTGGGTGTCCTTAACTATTTTCCACGTCAGATATTTTTATATGCCTATCTCTGCCCATTATAAAATATTAATTATAATCGGTATCAATGCACGAGTATTTAACTCCAGGATTATTCTGATATATGGAAATGGGAATTTTAACATAGTTTTCCGGTCTGCTGGGAGGCTGATATAGAATCACAATTTTGAATATCAGAGCTTCTAAATAGACTCTAAAAAAGCGTATCTATTAAACAAATAGACAGTCAGCTGCAATCAAGCGTGAGTGATATACAGACAATGAGCTAATATCTTGGCTGGCTGTGGCTCAAGATAACAAGATTATGACGTACATGATGTATCAGTGTGGGCTCTCGAGCGTACAGCGTTATTTGCTGTCTGGATCATTCCAGCCATAGGTCCTGTGTTGTGCAACATGTAAGACAAAAGCCTTGTGTTGAAGCCAAGAATCGTGTGTGAAAAATTCAGTATTTGATATTAAGGTCCCATGTCAAGCCACTTCAACTTAAATGGAACCAAGAGTTTTCAGAACGCGGCTTTGCGATTGACGAACCTGCTCAATCCCGGGCAATCTGGGCCGTAACAGAAAGAGGTCTTGTGTGAAGGAGCATTGAATTCTAAGATTTTATATAGTAAAACATTTGAACCTGTGTCGAATCACATCACTAATCTGTCAGGACTCTTTGAATGGTGGCTTTACTATCATTGAACATGCTTTCAGAAACTATAGTACGGGAAGAGCAACCAGGGACAGATGAAATATCCCACATTTAAGACTGTAGATTGTGCGCCGCTGTCTTCTCGTTCAGTGAAAAAAAAAGTGTCATCAGATAATTAGGGAGTCCAAAACCATGATTAATGATGCTAAAGACTCATACAGTCTTAGTCTCAGAGAGTAAGTCCAGTGAACAGCGGTCTAAATCCTGCCTCCCTTACAAACAAAACTAATGTTCCTTTAAGTAATTTGTACTTGCGGTTAAGCCATATCTATCCCCATAATAAATATTGTTACTCGAACTTCATTTTAAAAGCGCGAAACCTCCAGCACAAAAGCATGCAGCGTTATTCTGCCTGTTGATAGCATTAGTCAGGGGACCTCAATCCCTAGTGAGAAACTCGTTTACTATAGTTGACTTATTTTACCTTTGCAACACTGTGGTCCTTGATTGTGGTCATTTCTATCATGAAAAATTCCTTGCTTTCGCTGCACGTCAAAAAAATACGGCAGAAACCATCGGCAACGATGACATTTCGAGCTTCTTTCTGTAGGATGGAATGTTTTAGTTTAACATTGCAGTAAATGATCTGACAGGTTCTAAGACTCCAGAAATAGCCAATTGTGTCACGTCCTGCTGCAATAGATTATATATTTGCTGTCTGAAAGAGATCTTTTTCTTCTCATTTCCAGATTAGTTGTGGGAATTATTCACATTGGATATCAGTGTAAATTAGATAGAAAATTATATAATATGATCAATTTCTGTTATGACATTATGGATGATATGGTTAGGGATGTTTGTTATGAAAATGATAATTATTCTTGTCATGCTTACAAGAGTATTAATGTTCTTTTCTGTTTTCTCCTCCCTTCTCCACTCCCTCCCCCTCCCCAATTCCCCCACTTTATCCCCAACCCCAGCCCCAGAATTATTAGCGGCACCAGAAAATTGTTTAAATTACGAAAGTGATTATCCGAGACAAAGAGGTAGCAACATACTGTAGTGATGTTTATTGACACAGTTATGATATGGACAATGATAATAATTAATTCTTACGATCTGTGAACATTGAAATAGATTTATAATATGTTTATGAAAAAAGATAAAGAAACAAAATGATTTACTTAATCAATGAAGTGACTGAATTTTACCAATGGCATCATTCAAAAGTGCTAAAGATTCTCAAAATAATAATAATAATGATAATAATAATAATAAAATAAATCAACACATTTCTTTGTACTGTCAGTGGTAGCTAATTACAAGTTAGATGAGAGAGGGAAATGAATCTATAGTGGCGGAATCATTGTTTTTATTGACATAGCATTGTTATTACGCAGTTCTGCACAGTTATAGTCTGCAAAATTCATACCATAAATAAGAATAATTACTATAGATTTACTACTTAAATCTGTGTTTAATTTAGTGACCCTAGATATGTTTTAGTTTTGATTTTTGTTAATAGCAATGTGGTAAGTATTTAACGATAAGAAATGTTGATCTTGTATATGGGACAATAATTGCATGTTAAGTCTGTAGCTAATGTTATACCGGGGATAAGGAAGGGGTTCACACAGCAAGGGGGACAACTGTGAAAATATAAACAATGTATTTCATATGTACGCATTATGGTCCCTTAAACGCGTACACAAAATGATGGTTAAGAAATACAAAAAAAATAAATAAAGATATAATTTTGCCAAATCTGCCATAAATATGATTATTTCAAAGTCTGTCATTAAATTTTATCTCAGCTACTACTCAGGCACTATGTATATATTTGCCTCTTGTTCCACTATCCCGTTCAATGATGTACTCGGGGTATCAAAAAATTTATGCGTGGGCTATCACTTTGAACATTTGCAGACATGTAATCCACTTGTGTATCTGACCCTTTATCTTATTTCTAAGTCAGTAAACACTGCATTTATTTTCATTTATAGAGTGAAGGCTTTTAAAAATTTTTATTTAAATTTTAGTTTTTTATTTTTAAATATTTTAATTTATTTATTTATTTATTTATTTATTTATTTATTTACTTATTTATTTTTGTTTCCCTGTATATCATTATGTCTACATATACTTCTACACATAAATGCTTGATGCGATAGAATTTTGAGTTAAAGTCATTAACCCTTACGTTGTCTATCTGTGTGTTCCCGTGGCAGGCTGTGACTGTGTGGTCTACCAGAGCTACGGGTTAAACGACGGCGTGTTCAACTCGCCCAACCATCCAGACTACTACCCACCTAACATCAACTGCATCCTCTACACCTTCATAGGCGACGCCACCGAGATCATCAAACTGACCTTTGTCCAATTTGACCTCAAGATGCCAGATCATAGTGGGTAAGTGATGCATTTCAGCTGTGATAACGCAAAGCTCTGGCTACGAAAGAATAGTCACAAAGGGCAGGTGATGTTTAATTAGTTTTAGTATTTATTTATTTATTTATTTTACCCGAAAACAGAAAAACTCGAGTGGAAAAAAAGGAAAAATAACCCCCAAAAAAGTAAAATTTTAAAAAATGTATGGGAAAAATGGAAGGAAAGAAACGCCAAGAAAGAAATAGAACAACATATGGCAGAAGTATTGTATTGGCAGAAGTTACATATTGACCAATAACAGACAATCCTCAACAATGAGCTGGTAAGGAGGTCTGACAACCAAGAGAACTTGCGTGCTATAGTCGTTGATATCTGCTCTAGATCTGACGCCTGGAGAGAGAGAGAGAGAGAGAGAGAGAGAGAGAGGAGGGAAAGGGAGAGAAGTTGGAGGGAGAGAGAGAGGAAAGAAGGAGAGAGATTGAATGCCCGACATACTAGTTGAATGTTTTGGCAGGTTGATACTTGATTTGATGAGTTGCTTAGTTAGTTGATAAACTAGTAATATTTTATCACTGTTATTGATTGACAAAATGGTAGATAAATAGGAAGTTATTTAAGTAGATTGTGAGATTTGCGGTTTGTCTTTTTTTGTTTTGTTTTTGTTTTGTTTCTCTTTTTGGTTGATTGAGCCGATTTTTTTTTTGGATTAAGTGATTGCGTGATTGATTGATTGATTGACTGATAAACGTGATTGATTGATTATTTTGGAACTTTGTACTTATGCACTATCTGCCTCATTATATCTATTCCTCCAGGCGCTGTGCAGATTTCTTGCGCGTGTATTTGACCCTGGAAAGGCCAGAGGTCAATGAATACAGTCAACATGATCTGGAGTTCTGTGGTGGGTATGACTCCATACAGAACACAGTCTACAGCGCTGGCAGGAGCTTGGTGCTAGAATTCCATACAGATTTACGGAGAGGCAAACCAGGCAACTATTCAGGGTTCAAAGGAGTCTTTCAGTTCTTGGACAAACGTAAGTCGGAGTATTCTCTTCTTAGAAAGAAATGAGTTTTGATCAAAGCGGAAAGAAAAACGTTGAAAGACATGCAAAAGAAAGATGATTTTAAATTTGTTTTGTTTTTTTTTTAAAAACAAAATGGGATTTGAATACAATCTTAATTTTAAAAAAACACACAAAAAAAAACAGTGGAATTTAATGTCAAAAGACGAGCAGGAAAACAAAAATTGACAGTTATCTATACAATGACGTTATACTCATTTTTCAGTCTCCAACCCTCCCCTCTACTCCGCTACCCTGTTAGAATGCTCTTTTGAAAGTTTAATTTTGCTCCTCACCTTTTATTTTGAACGGTTTGTTCTAATAAAAGGCGATAGAATGTAGACAGATGTTTGATATGGATCTATTTAAAGAGAAATATGTATGGCATCCAAACAAAACCAAACAACATACAAAAAAAAAATAATCAAAAACAAAGAAAAAGAACAAACAAAACAAAACAAAACAAAATCGAATGAAAACAAAATCGGTGAAATGACCGAAAAATTCATTCTTAAGGTTTCCTTAAAAAACAATAATTTAAAAATAATAAAAACAAACAAGGCTCATTGATCTGTACACAAAAATGTTGCAAAAATTTAGAATAAGTTCCTGATATCTTTGGCGTGACACTTATAATCATCCTGGAGTAGGAGAATAGATAATGAGTCATAACGGTTACTCATGTATCAGTGGTTTAATATTCCTTAAGTCTGCACCAAAGCAATAGATTAATTCCTGGTCTTATACGTTCTCTTCCTGCAGGTGACTATATTACCACTGGCACCAGAGTGGACAGCAACAAATGCATCTATGATTTCCATAGCAACAGCACACACCACAGCGGCCGTTTCTTCTCTCCGTTTTACCCACAGAATTACAAGCCTAATTCCTCATGTACATATCGTTTTTTCGCCCGCGCTGGTGAGCGAGTTCGCCTCGAGTTCCGCAACATACAGCTTGACCATGTAGACAGTAGGTGAGTCACTGATTTAACTAGTATGACAGCTTCAGTCTTTCTGGATCCATTTTTTACAGAGATCTCTCTGAGAATGTTTAGGGGTAAAATGTGTACATGGATGTACAGTGAATGCTTTCGGGAGTGTATGGTCATTTTTTATAGCTGCAGAATGGCTGGTGTCGTCTAAAAGTTCTTGAAATACTACGCTTAAAACCAAGAAACAGCCCACCATGGTATGTTTGATAAACATAAAGATAAGTTTCAGAACACGGAAAAGAAAAGAAAATCGTGGAGATTTCACATCAGAAAATGAGTGCAGACTTGATAATGAACAACATGCAGCGCAGACTTGATAATGAACCATAAAAATGCAGTCTTTGCCACTGACTTTATTGTACTTACTGAAATTCAACAGTGATTTGAAGTCATGTTGTCATTAAATCATTTTGTACAACTATGGCTAACTTTTAGTGGTTAAAGCGAAATTTCCGTTTAACCTGTCTGCTACTGAAACCGGGGAATCAATACCTGAATTTGTATGTTCATAATACTGTCTGCCAACATGTCCAATAATCTCGCCTCGTCTATCTGCATTCACATCGGTCACATTAAGTTGAAATGCAAGGTCAGTTAGTCACATTGTAAACATTCATAAATGACATGGTAATCTTCTTCTGTCAGCAATGCTTTGAAACTCAGCCCATACAATCTGGAATGTACTAGATCTTCCGTCGATCTTTACTTGTATTTCAGTTTTAGTGAGACTGGCCAAGTTGTAACTTTCATATCTGGTGAACATAAAACTATCATTGGCTGAAAGAGCCGGGCGTTGAAAAACTGTATGTGTGAGGAATGAAGATGGACAATGAAATGCAAATTATTGTGAATGTTGGAAGATGGATGTGAAAAGCGATATGATAGATCTGGCTTTGGATGTCCACGTCAGGACGAAAGCCAGTGACCATAGGAGGGTTCAAGAATTGAAACTGATTGTTGATGGACAGATGCAGGGCACGAAGGATTATGGTTAAAAGTTTTTTGGCGACTGATCTATGATGGAATATGTTTGAAGAATGATGAATATAGGTTCATTATTATAAGCGTATGAAGGAAAATGTTGTCAGCATGTGAATAGGTGAAAACATTGTGGTAAATGTGTGGAGAGGAATAGAGACTGAAGACAATGCTGTATATGTGGTAGCTGTAAAATGGAGGAAAATTCCCGACAAGATTTAATTCTCCTACAATATTTTCCGAGAAAGAAAAAATCGATTGCGCTTTTATTGTTATTTAATTGGAAAGAAATAGACTCAGTTGGTTTTTCTGTTCTGTTCTTCGCCATTCAGCTGACAGGAAAAGTTAACATTTTTCATTCAGTTGTGAAAACCGATCAGCTGTGAAATTTGACTGCCAATTCCAGATATGGCGATGAATATGCATTAATGTATTGTATAAAGGTATCCATACAAGCCTTGGCTTCTTGTCTTTCTCTCCTTCTACATATTTCTATTTACTAAGTTCAAGGCAGGTGATTATACTTAGAAATAATTCCTTCTCAATGGATAAGAACTCGAGCTGGCAGCTAACACTCGAGATTTCTTAATAATGATTCCACTTCCAGTTCGGTAAAATGAACAGTATAACCAGAAGAAAACTTTGATCAGCGAATTTAATGAAAACAGCAGAGTGCACCAAACAGTGAACCAAAAATTGAAACGGTTGATTCGTTTTCTCTTGCAGCTAACTGAATAGTGCATACATACCTTTAGATGATGGGTTTGCAGTGGAAGACTGCTATTATTATATATGAAGATGGAGGGTATATATGGAAGAAAAAGATGTTGGATTTTTCGAAGGGAGATGTTCTTAGAAGATGGCTGTAGTTACATCAGCTCTGATGGATGATAGAAATGAGATGTATAAGGAATTATTATGAATGAAGCAAATCTAGTGAATGTTGACAGATGGAGTGTGAAGGTATACGCATGAATTGGTCGAATGACACTGTGTGGAAGAAAATGAAAATTACTTTCATGATCTATCTCCTCTCTTCTTTGCATATCCTCTTCTTCACTAAAGAGCTTTCTCCAATTTGGCTAATAGTATTTTGACATGAATGTTTCTCAAAATAACATAAAATTTAGAAACATGATACTCGTCTCACATTACCATTTGGGTCTCTACTAGCATTTCCTGAACAGGAATAAACATCATGAAAGAAACACTGGCTTCCAACACTTTCTTCTGACACTTTAAGGATCAATAAACATAGGCCATTGTCTGTCCACTTGACCTCTTTTCATGACGTTGATTACTTCTTGTTATTTTTATCTCTCTACAGCAATATATCAATGAATATATCAGTCAGGTAATATACCAGAGATCACCGTGTGAAGGATGCTGCACTTAGTAATGGTCACTTTACTGACCACTTATGTATTGACCAGTTTGTGCCAACTACCTGTTATACTTATTAATAGCTACTTAGCATGGTCAACTCGCTGTACTCTACAGCGCCCTTCCCTCTCCTATTTGTAATCCAGATCTAAATATCCCCCCCCCCCTTTTCCCTTTCCCCCAAGAAAAAAAAAAGAAAATCTGTTTCCTCCAAAATTAGTTTTTTAAAAGTAATATTTAATCTCTGTTTTTTTTTAAAAGTTGAAATACAACTGAATTAAAACTTTGAAAAATAAGAACGTTCATACAAAATATACTTCTAAATGGTGTTCATAAAAAGCCAACAAATAATGAGGCCATGCAATCCTAAGAATATTTTATATAATTATATGGACATACGGAAACAGATGAAGAATTAAACTGAACGGAAACAGCTACTGTTACTTTGGCATCTTAAACTTCATTACTCATTTTTGTGGCCATTTCTTAGACTGTTTTTTCTTTTTTTTTCTGTAATGAAATTCCTACAGATTTACTTTGAGTAATTTCATCCATACATGGTCCAGTGATAGCTAAGCAGGAACGGACGGGACAAATATGTCTAGAATTAAAAGAGCATTCACATTTTTGTCTCATGTGCCTGTCATAAAGTGAACTAATGTTTTGCATAGAGATTTATGATTTATTTTCAATATTTAATAAGCTCATTTGACACTATCCTCACGGATGTGGGTTTTTAAATACCACAAAAGGAATTGTTTTATTTATTCTATTAATGCCTGCACTTTATAAAATCCATCTACCAAAGACGATAGCGAAATCCATTAATATGGTTATTATTAGTAATATGATTGTTCTAAATCATGTACACAGGTAACATTACTTTTCTAGAATCATTAGCGTAGTTATTGCCAAAGGTTTATCATTTGATGTATTTTTACTTCACTGAAGCACGTATTTTTCATGTCAAAAGCTGCATTCACTGAAACTGTTCTTTAACGACAGTTAATTAACACAGTTTGAATGTAACAAATGAATTCTCAAGCGAAAAGTTGATTATATAGCTATATCTCTTGTGTCAAACTGTTCTACCTGCCCATAGACTTACAAATGTTATTAAAACGAGAACTTTCAATTCTTCTTTGAACCAATTTTGGTCCAAGTAAACATATATGTTCAGAGCTGATATTGGATCAGTCATTGGGATCGAAGGACCTTTTTTAGAAGAATAATCTTAATTCATTGGACATAATTTTCTAAATAAAAAAAAAAAGTATACAGAAATGAGGATATTAGTAGAAATAAAACTAATATTTAGAGCACGATTTTTTGTTTCCTGTTGGTTAATGAAATTGCAGGAAAGATGTAACGTATCTAGTATGACATTATTCTGAGTACGAGGCATAATGTAGCCCATTTCCAGGCACTTTTGAAATGCTTGTGACAAGTTCCTTAAAAAAAGAGTGGGAAAATCGATCGTAGTGTTGGTGTTATAGTTGTGTTACTGTTCTGTTTTGTTTTCAAGTTGTCGTGATACGCCTGACGTCATCCTCGTACATGACGGCCCGGATGAGACAGCGCCTGTGATTCGTCAATACTGCGGGGTTCAAAACGCGGAGGAGGTCATCTCCACCGGAACCAACCTCTACGTGGCCTTCAGCTGTGATGATGCGAGACAGAAGCAAGGTGAGAACAAAGTGGGTTTTAGAAAACAAAAATCGAATAACTGGCAATGATGGCTTGCTTGACTGATGGATCATTGCTTGGCCGAATATCGTATGACTTATTGTAGGCCTATGCATGTAAATGAAACGTGGATGGCTGAGGGAATTCATAGGACATATTTGTAAACACTGTAGCAAGTCATGGTCATCAAACACAGACTCAGTCAGGAAAAGCACCGTAGTTGCAAGAGGGAACAACCAACCTAAGTAATTGTCTCTACTGCATGTGTAAGATACGGACATAAAGTGCATAGATGAAAAAAAACCATACTAGTAGTATTATTGCAGAAAATTGATTGGGCGTTTCTGTCGTTTCAATTTACTGAAAGAGACTGCCTTTGTTCTCATTCAAAATGATATCCTCCACATATTCTATATTAATAATAATGGATTTCATTTTATTTAATTTTACTTTATTTATTTTGTTTTGTTTTGTTTTATTTTATTTTAGTTTAGTTTAGTTTAATTTAGTTTGCTGTGTTTTACTTTATTCTAGTTTTGTAATCACAAGGATAATATATATTAACAGTTAGAACTCCAAACTCTGTCAGGCATGTCTTGTAACATCTTGGAACATGGGTTTTTCTTATATTTATTATTATTATTATTACTTTTGTAATTAATTGTCTTTTTAAAAAATGTCTCCAAAATTCATTTTTTTATAGACAGTTTTAACACAAACATTTAAAAATCATGAGCAGTAAAAAACAAAACGATATTTATAATTTTGAACAAAAATACCTTAATCACTTCATGTTCATCACAAAATTATGACTTTGTACAGAGCACCACCCCCACCTTACACATACACAAAGTTTTCTCCCGGGAGAATAAGTGATAAGATAGTGTCCCATTTTCTAGTTAGCGCCATGATACCTGAATGTCAACAAAGATAATTATCTTTTGAAGTGGGTTTAAGGGGTTAATATTATCATAGGGTGAAATGAAAATGGCTAAACTACAAATATTCGACGAAAACTAATATACTGTCAGTTACAAATAATATTGGCCTTTGAAAGCGTTGCTTGTCGATTCGTCACGAGCAGTTTCAGTTGTGGGACGCGATTATGTTGTTCTATTTATTCTGTTTTCCGTCATTCATTTCCGTGGTTGTGTCCCATTACTCTACAAAACCAGTATGTAATGTAATTTTCGTTTGTTATGTCCCTTTAGATGAGGTTATTCCGCTTCTCTGGAGCCAGTGCCATACAGATGAATGAATTAGTCACACATATGATATTTATTCTCTATTATAACATCTACTCCATAAACGTATAAATAGGGAGAATTGAAAAGGAATACATATAAGGGTTTGAAAGGCACGGAAAACATAGAAAGTTGTCTTAATCACCTTGAGATTTACAGCAGTGAACTTGTTTATTATCAATTACCACGGCTGTGATACCGTAGAAGGGATGGGGAAAGGAGAAGAAAAAATGCAATTTTTTGTTATCCCATGTAACAACATTATATCTTCGTTAGTGACGGTTGGCATTGGTTATTTTGACTAATCTTAACTGCAACAGAGACAAGCTCCCTTTTGTGTGTGCGCTCACGAATTCATTTGTGGACAGATTAGCTCAATTTGCTGGAAGACGTCTTTGAAACCAGCAGGTGGACATGAATCTTTTATACTTCAGTTATAGTATAATTTTTTAACAAAAAAATCAGTTTTCTTATTGTCCTAAAAAATTGCGTATGCATCAATCCTTTAACAATTTTATATTTATTGAGCATAATAGAAAGAAAAGAAAGGTTGGTCAGCGATGAAAGTTGTCAAAGTGCAGTGTATATACCTAACTTTGTAAAGATCGTTAGGCATTCTAACACTAATAGGAGAATATCAGGATATCTCGGCTTTTCTTTAACAATAAAAAAAAGAAGAAAGGTTAATGGCTGAATGAAATCAGATTAACACCTAAGCAAAGAGAAACAAGACAAAACAGCAAACACGTTTTCTTTGAGGTAGCGGTAACGAAATCATCCAAAACACACGCCTGCCAAACACTTCAAGTGGCAGGACAGTGTAGGGTTATTCCAGGCTATATATTATTCAATTTTTTAAATTCCTGTACGAATGGGATGGATTCTCTATTAGCAGACTAAAGCATTGGCCTGTAAACAGAAAAGTAATATGAGCCTGTGATCTGTGGTGGAATATATCAATAACTATTATAAGCTGAAAATGGTTCCTTATCCAGGTGCCTAATGGCCTATTACAATATTTTTGTTTTGTTTTGTTTTGTTTTTATTTAATTTGTTCACTGATATTTTTTCCAGTCCAAACGATTAATTACTAACAACAATTGTGCAATTGTAGTTTTTTTTCTTCTTTTATCCAGCTGGCTGATGTTCTGTGAAAACTGTTTATGTTTCAGGTTTTGCTGCAACATATGAATTTATCGATAGAATTCCAACAGTCAAAGAACCCAAGTCTATAAAGAACGGTGAGTATCATGTGCTGTGAAGCTCGCTAGGAACGTGCCAAACCCACCTAAGTGTATGTGATGTAGGATTTTACATTTATTGCACGATACGTGACATAAGTGTAATGGGCACTGCCTGATGTAGTCAAACTCTACAATTGGGAATCATGGTTTGGATTCAAGACTGATTCGCAGCTGCAGTATATGATAATGAAAGAAACTCATTACTTTAGAACCCTGAATATAAGGACTTCATCATGAGAAATATAATTTGGATTCAATACAGATTTGAGACACAATTTATACAAATTAAAGAAGTCCAGCTATCATACCATCTGCGTTATGGACAATAAAACATGATTTGGATTTACATAGAATAAATGTGTCAAGGTTGTTTGGGATTATTCAATCAGTCACAATATTGTTTTTGCTGACAGACCGACAGATACCAACCACGTGGTACTGGGGTGAGAATTTCACTAGCGTTATCCCAGATGTGGCTGTAAATTAACGCTTACTTAATCCTATAGAGGTATTAACTTTCATTAACATTTCTTAAAGCTGGAGAATGGCATAAACTATCTGAAAAAAAATATTCAAAAGCATCGCTTTGTTCTGATTTAGAGTCAGCAGCTGAAAGCCTTTCTGAGTGTGGATTGCATCCTTTTTTTTTTAAATAGCTGTATATGAAAGAGATCTGTACAATCAAAGTCCCACCATTTTTTCAAGGAATGAAAAGATATTTGACCAATTGCACTTATTTCATGTACATGAAAGACGATTTATTTTCTTGCTAGTACTAATTGAACTCATTAAATGGTGAATTGTTCATCATTAGAGATTAAAATGTGACATGCATTCTAGAACATGTTTGAGTTCGCTAGGGGTAGTTCCTAATTTTATGTGAAAGTTTTAAATCTTGAACAATGTTCAAATTAATTGACTAACAGCACCTTTTTCCACTAATTCCATGCATATTATTAGTAATAAATGTCTTACTTTGGCATACTAATTGAATCTGTTGGATGGTGAAAATGTTCATGATTAGAGGCTAAAATCTCCCATGCATTCTAGGAATAGTTTGGGTTCACTGCTTGTCCTCCCTGAGTTTATGTAAATGTTTTTGAAATGTTAAAAAAAATCTTCAAATTGATGGAAACACATGTATTGGTCAAGGTATTCCTTTCATCTGATAAGTAACTTACTGTTCACCATCTGACGGGATTCTTTAGAAATCTGCTCGGTTAAGAGAATGTGTTATTGAGTTATCACTGTGAATTCTGTTTGAGGGCATATTTACTCACAGAGCACCACATTGTCATGTTGATAATTTATGTGGAACATGGAGGAAGGCAAGCTGTGTTGATCTGTCTTCCAAAACCTTTGCATTAACATTTTCTTGTTCTTCTTTTCTTCTTTTCCTTTTTGTTTCTGTTTTTGTTTTGTTTCGTTTTGGTTTCCATTATTTTAGACTCAGCACTACCGACGACATCATCACGTAAGTATCAGAATTTTGTCTGTTTGTAAACCCTCGTAGACTATCTGCCAACTCTCTCAGTCTGTCTGTTTACCGTTATGATATATTTGTCTGTCGAATCTCACTGTCTGGCTGCCAAGCCTTTGTCATAATTTTGTCTTTCTATCAACTCTCACATTCTGTCTTTCATTCCCTCACAGCCTGTCTGTCACTCTCACAGTCTGTTTGTCAACCCTCATGGTCTGTCTGTCAACCCTAACCCGCATAGCTTGTTGGTCAACTCTCTGCCATTGTCTGTCTGTGTATCAAACCTAATTAATAGTATTAGTCTGTCTATCTTCTGACAGTATGTGTCTGTCAATCTTCGCAATTTTTCAGTCGTTATAGTCGTTTGTCAAAGCCAATAGTCTGTCTCTCATTCCTCACAGTCTGCTTGTGAACCTTCATATTAATTGTCAAGTATCTGCCACAATCAGTCTGTTATCTGAGACAGTCTGTCATACTTCTCTTACCGGTTGTCAATCAGATTTCATTGCCTGTCTACCATTCCTTCACTATCTGTCTGTCTGAGAAAGATCAGAGTCTATCTATTATTCCCTAGCGGTATGTCGTTCAACCATGACAGTTTAACTCGTCTATCAACGTCAAAAGTCTGCTCAGCATAGCGTGCTTGTTCAATGTTTATGTCCAAAGCCTTCGCCTTGCTCCAGTATGTCATTAATTCCATTCACAAATTACTACAAGGATGTTTACCTGCCTCATACTTGTAGTTTGTAGCTTATGTGTGCGGCTATTTTCTGTCAGTGTGTGTTGCTCTCTCTTTCTCCTGTCTTTCTCTTTCTCTATCACTTTTTCTCACACACACAGTCATTTGCATCACTACATACGCCTTTGGCTCCGTCCTTGTGGCTGTGTTTGTTCCTTTACAGAAAGACTTTTTAAGCTCTCTTTCATTTGCTGTTAAAGTCCTTCTCCTCTTGTTTAGCGTATTTGATGGGCATTTACTTATGAACTGACAATTCAAAGCACTTTCTTCTATGATGTATGTATGTAGCTTTTCAATCTTAAGAAAATAAGATTATCTGTGTTTTAATCGTGTGCCCAGTTGGCTGAGAAAAAAAAAATCTGTGGATAGAAATTTGGAATTTGGAAATTTTGCCCGGACAGCGGCGTGGCATCTCCGTCTACTCTCCATCTGATTTTTAACTGTTAAAGGGTCTTCGACGTGCGTAACCAATACAGGAAACTCTGAAACATAATTATTCTTCGCAGAGACGGCAGGTGTAGGGTTTCTCGATCCAAAAAACCAGCAGAATACTGAGTCATTGGAAAAAAAAAAACCAAAAGCTGACCTGTTCCTTTTTTTTTTTTTTATCTCCCGGTAGGAATCGAACTGGCAGCACGTTTCCCACTCTCATTGAGAGGCAAACGTCTAAGCCCTCGATGTTCCTTTCAGAGCGTCGTGTCTTACAGGCATTTCTCTCCCTGCCCTCTTTTCCCTCTCTCTCTCTCTCCCTCTCTCTCTCTCTCTCTCCCTGTCTCTGTCATCGGTTTCTTTCTTTATAACTTTCTTCTGGTCTTCTGTTCTTCATCTTTTCTCTCTCTCTCTCTTTCTCATTCTCTCTCTCTCTGTCACATATACACACAATAGCTTTAGCCATACACACCCTCTGTACATAGGATGATCATATCTTTGACTCAAACCGTCTGACTAAGAAGATCAACCTAAATTCCTTAACCCTAAGGGTATGAAGAGACGGATTTGTTACACAGACTCACTCATTATACATTGCATGTCAATTGTTTTTCCACCTAACGCAAAATTTAATAACAAGATGCCTATTTTAAGGGGGGGAGGGGGGGTCCTGAAGGTGATTTTTTTATTATTACTAATTATTAAAGATAGGCTATTCTAACCTTGTCCATCGCATTCTGCATGTTAAAATTAGAGGAAAATATTGAAAAAAAAATCGACTTTTTCAAATAGTTGCCATGGCAAACGCCGCCATTTTGGATTTTGGCATCTCTAAAATGGCTAACTTCAAATCTATCTAATCCGCCAAATTTTAACCGAACCCGATGAAACTTTATGAACATCTTTGTTGACATAATATCTAAAAAGTGACTTATTTTTAGCTGTTTATATGTAATAGAAAATTTTCTAGAAATTTTTGAAAATGCCATGTAGCAAAATTTCAGCCATTTTTTCATACTAAAAACCCATTTTTCTCTGAAACTTACCAACAGAATGGGGGACACATACGCACGTTTTTTTTTAGTTTTGTTGTGAACATGATGTGTGCTAAATTTGGTTAGAATCGGTCCAGAAACAAAAAAAGTAAATAGCAAAATACTGACAAAAAACCGGGTTTTGAGAAAAACGGGTTCAAAGGTTTTTTTTTCACGGAAAAATTGACATACAGAGTTTTTTATTCGGCTTTTGGCCTCAAAACACCCTTTTTTACATACTAGCCCTCTCTTCATGACTTCTGTGTCTTTTAT
>JBCEWB010634747.1:0-17752 GCA_039654565.1 Peronia peronii
GCGCTGTCCCTCCCCCCCTCCCCCCCTCCCCCCCCTCCCCCGGGAACACATGGTCTTCTTATGCTGCGCGCGGGGCACAATTGCTCCATCCGTGGCGCTGTCTCCATTGTTTTCAAACCACTGGTATCCACGTTGGTGGAAACCACGTGGAAATGACAATCGTCGATTTTTACCTTTGTGGTGGCGCTGACCAGTTTGATTTAAAGAAATGCACAGTGATGGCTTTGATTTATGCAAGAGGCATTTAACAGGTGGAAAGGGGAAAAAAAATCCATTGGTTTTTTTTTATTCGATTTATCAGAAATTCATTTGATCAGAGTTCGGTTTGAGTGGACTCAACTGTAGATCATCATTCTTTTTCATTACTATTCTAGCTAGTGACATGTTTTCTTTGTCCGTTAGGAAGAGTAGTTTTCTTAAGCAAACAGAAAATGAAGAGGGACCTAATTTTACATCATTTTATCAGTTTGTTCAGAAAGAATTGTCTTTCTTGCTTTGTTTCTTACAGGCAGTCTGTGCAAAGGTCTTCCGAGGCTCTCTTCTGTCAGCTACTGGTGGGCTCTTGGCATTGCCTCCCCCCTCAATAGCCAGCAAACTGAATTTGTTGCTGGACACCTGTGCTGACGGTGTGACAGAGATCTTAGATGGTGTTCAGATGAAGAGGCCAGGTCATGAAGTTATGTCAACATTACACAGATATTTGTTAGAAGGTTTCAATGCAGATCTCCATAATTAAATTTTCATAAACATGGTACACCGATTATATATTGTAAGACATGGAAACAAATTGTCTAGTGTTTTCGGATACAAAGATAAAATTTTCAGAAAACGGGCAATGATTATAAAGAAGAAAGAAAAAAAAAAGAAATGAAAAAAAAAGAAAAGGTGAATGAAAGAAAAATAAAGGAAAAAAAAAGCCCCAGGGGGAAAACTACAGTAGAGTAGATGTAGTGCAATGATAGAATCTATTTTACTATTTAATCTGGTGGTTCCCAGCATTTTTGCACTCATGACCCCTTACCCAAAAGCTTGGAACCTATGCGACCCCCTCTACTTAATTTACATTTTATTTTCTTTGATGCAGAGGGGAAAAAATGGAAAAAAAATTTATTCAAGAATCCAATAATTATTTTATTAGCAAACTATAATGTCATCAAATAACACACTTTTTTGTACTGAAACAAAAATAAACAACAAAGTACGCAAGAGGATAAAAAATGTAATTGATGATTTGAAATTGATGTTATCCCAAGCCACCCCCAGCAGGGCTACAAGACCCCCTTGCCAAGGCTTTATGACCCGGGAAGTCACAACTCACTGGTTAGGAATCCCTGATATAATCAGTAAATTCACAGTTTAATGAAGTAGATATCTGGCTCCATATTTGTAATTCAACCAGAGAGCTGCTTTGAAATCAGTGAAAAAGTTACAATGCTCTCCATTGGTGATTTGACACTCAGCAGGAATGGTCACTTTATCATCATGATCCAGTCTTATATTACAGCAGTGTCTTGAAATACTAGAACAGATGATCAACCAGTAATAAACTTAATGCACAGAAATAAACAACAAGTGATATAAGGAACAAATGTGTTGGAAACTGATAAAATACTTTGAATCACAAATTACTTACCATGCTTGGCTCTTCATCATTGTAATTAAGAAAAATGTAAAGTGTAAAGTTGGGTGTTGGAGTACATGAAAGAGAGTCCATTCTCATATTTTAATGGTGCTGTGTTGGACCCAAGTACAATACTGTTTAGCTACACCCCTGAGGATCTCAATACTTGACCTGATATATTGGATCATGACTATTTTCTGTCTGTTGCTTTGTTAGAAGAACATGCATATGTCAACCATCTATGCAAGTAGTAGCCTGTTAGCACATCATATTGTACAAAAATAATAACACAACTCCAAAAATCCAGATTAAGTGGAAATTGGTTACAAAAACATATATATTGTCCTTGAGTACGAGGCCTTTAGCAACATATACTTAATGAGTCTTTAGTAACATATACATAGTGAAATAGAACAGTGGGTATTTATGTACATATGGTCTGCTTCGGTGTAGATTTGTTTCATAATCGACTTCCTTTCTTTGTTTCCTGAATCAACAACATGGGGCACTGTGGTATTCCTGACACTGATTTTTTTTTTTTTTTTTTCATGTAGGAAATTTGTATACAAAAGAAGGAATTTCAATGTTCAGGATTTCATCAGACTGCCTGGCCTAGTATTGGAAAGGAAACTTTGACATCTTTTATAATTTTATCATTAAATGATCATTGAATGCTTTGCTTCACTCCATGAGATCTTTACCTGAAGAATGTGTCCATTTCACATGACTTGAGATGAAAACCTTTAACAAAAAGTCTCTAGTTTGAAGACATGACATCAGTGTTTTTGTCAGTCTGCTGAGGAGAATGCTAGAAGATGGAAAATGGAGAACAAAAATTGTGGAAGAGAAACCTGGAACAGGAATTCAATCAGGTGTCTCAGTTCATGAAATCTTTCCTTCCTTCAGGTCAGTTTACCCTTGAAGTACATCGGTGTATTAGCATAAATTTGATTAATGGGAAATTCTGCCTGACCAGAGCAAGCTGAAAGTGTATAGTTATACATGTAATTATTATCCATTTCAATTGATTCATATGACACCATATTTCAGATGAATTAATCAACATGTTTTGTTTACAAAAATGTTTTCCTCGAAACATTTGTCACTCTTTCTCCTTCGTTCTGTCCCATCCTTCCATCTCCCTCTGTATCTCATATGTCATCACAATATGTAGCCACAACACTGGCAAGGCAGATCTCTTTGAATCTGCTGCTTTATCTCTTTTCCATTCATTTATAAACTGGTACATATTTCTATATTTTGTATTGACAAACCAGTTTGCCAGAAAGTGGACCAAGAGAAAAAAAAATCAGTCACATAAGTGGGGTAAATGTAGACAGTGGTAGTTTCAGTAAGAGTCCAAGTTTTAAATCATGGGACCTTGCATTAAAGTGAATTTGCTGCCCACTTTGGGATACCACAATAGGTTGTTGGATTCTCCTGTTATCTCTGATGAATGAGAAAGCAGGCAAATCATTTGCCAGTATTGGCGATATGGATTGTCATATGTGACTGAAAGCCAGTTTGCTGAGGCACAAAGTTATCCACAAATGACCAAGAGATAACAGTTACTGTGATAGTATTTTCCAATTTACAATGATAAATTAATGTTTTAATGGGTATATGTTTAACTGGATATTTTCTTCACGTCATATATCAGTTTTATTTATGTGAATTTTTGATTAATCTACTTCTGTAAGTTTTCTGACACAACCATGCTTTGAAATAATATGCTTAGTACTTGATACTTATTTATTCTCAGTGTTCTGGTTGTGAAAACTTCATTGATTAGTACTTGTTACTTACTTATGCACAGTGTTCTAGATGTGAAAACTTCATTTATTGTGTGACTTACGTACCATTCTTTTTATTCATTGCCTTTGAACTTTATGGATATATATTTTTTAGGTTTGCTGGATGTTTTTTTCATATTCCCAGAAGCTGACTCATAGCTCATATCAAAAACGAAACAATTACACCCATACTAACAACTTAAATACAGAGGAAAAAAGTTGGTTTTGATTGAAAATATTTTTTTAATGCCTGATGCTCTACAGCTTGTGCTTAAAAAAAAAGTTCATTGTAGATTCAAGTGTTGAGACCACTGACAGTTTCCAACCCTTTGCTAGTGTGAATTGAAAACTGTATATACAAGCTTATCTCGATTTTCTCGCCCAAAGAATAGAGACTGTATGTCATAGTTGATTGTAGTTTAGGAGAATCATGTACATGTATTTTAATCTTTCATATCATTATGCCATTCTCCTCTTCAGACAGTCCGTTGTCTTTTCTTAATGAGAATCTCTTCCTCTTGCATGATATATAATATGTAAATATGTGTCACAATTGTGCTACTTAAGAACCACAAGTGACTCGGATGACTATTGTGGAGGTATGTATCAATAACACTCAAATTTCAGCAATGTTAACTGTTACTATTGTGATTATCCATGACTAGGAGGATGTGTTGACGCTAATAATTTTATTTATGAAGGTAAACAGTAACAAAAATTATATGTTGTGTACATGTACTTTATGTTGTGAACCACAGTATTTGTGTATGATTTGCAGTCTACATCATTGGTTTGGTGTAAGACTCCACCAGTTTTTCTATTGTACCTTGGCAGTCTTACACCAAACCATTAGCATATACATGTACAATGGACCCTTGGGTTATAAACGGCTCGGTTTATGAACAAGCTTTGCAAACAAATTTTACCTCAACTCACGGACAGTGATTCGGGTTATGAACATGTCTACTGTCCATAATCCCGTGGTACACATGCTTAGTTGTGCTTTCCCAAGTACACATGTGTGTCAGCATGATGTTATTTTGTGCTCTCTCTTGATGTGTTAGTGTTGCATGTGTTTTAGCCCTAAGGAAATTCCCCTTCGAAGCAATAAATCCCCCTTATCTCCTCCTTTACCAATCACAAAACAATAAATGTAAAGGAATTTTTATTGAATTTAGTATTGCAGTGTATTTGTCTCTAAATAACAACATAATGTAAACACATGTATTGTAATTTAATTGTATATTCTTCATTAAAAAAAAAAAAAAAAACTTATAATGTAAAAATACCTTCATTAAAAAAAAAAACACAACTTATAATGTAAAAATACCATATAGTTTTTGTGAGGCTAAAATAGATTAATTGTATTTACTCTCAACTCAATGTTTTGGTTTATGAACAGTGTACTGGAACGAATTAAGTTAAGTACTTGAGGGTCCACTGTATGTACATTCCATAATATATTGATTTTGTACTCAAATTTAGGCTCTAAAATACTATTTAAATTTACATATCACACCCACTCTAGTGTGATTTATGTTTCATATCTCTGTCATGATATTGCAAATTAATGATACAATGAATAATAATTAATCTGAGAATACAGTAAAGTATTGGAAATTTTATTCAGGCGTGCAGCGAAACTGTGATGCAGTGCATGCAGCACTTGTTCTAGTGAACACTGGCATTATCATTTTGTCACCTTTAGTTTGCTCTTTTGTTTACATTAAATTCATTTTCATATTGATGAAAAGTGTCTGCCATGTGAATTTATACAAAATTGTTTTATTTATAATAATATATATACAGTACATATACATGTATATATAACATGTACTTGTATTGTAATTGATGCAGCTGGGTTCTTTGATCTGAGCAAATGCTATATCCATCCATAGATAGAAATAAGCTACTTCCAGGCCAAGTTAATGAAGAAATTGACCTTTGCTAGCTTCTTTATGTGGGTAATTTCAGTTTGATCATTTTTAATCTTCGTCCATCCTCGTGTTAACTGTTACTTAAACAAACAAACAACTGAAACCCAGTGCTTTAAATTGTATATTTTTTTTAAGGATGTAAGTGTACTTGTTTAAAACCTCACTGACAATGACAGTCCATCTGTGACTCACCCCACAACCACACAGCTTGTCATTTATTTAATTATTTCCCATGTAGTTAGAATGCCATTAGCCAGATGTAATCCAGTCTTTGATCTTTTGCTTTATTGGGGCAGTGTGGACTTAAGCAGTCAAATAATTTGTTGTTGGGGTATATGTATTTAGCTTTGACTCCTGGGTCTTTTATCCTATTGTTTGCTTGCTTGCTTTTTAGTGTACATATAGTTTTTTGTGCTTTTATCTTTATGCAGTATTGAGAATGACATACTCAGAATTTATGACTCACAGTGAATAAATTATGGCCACCTGCTGATCCTCTTAAGTGCCACTATATTACGTTAAATAATCACATGAATTTGCACAGTAGGATTCTGTTGCATTCATTTTTTTCAGGGGATACTGCATAGTAGATACAGTGTATCGTGTGTGTGTGTGTTTTTTTTAAGCTGTGTGGCCATTTCATTCTAAGTTCAAAATGTATTCAAATTCCTTAATTCTCACTCTTTATGACAGTGATGATTCATTTTTTTTTTTCAACATATGGTCAATTACATGTCCCTATCTCTGATCCCAGTTACATGTACAAGAAAGACATGATTGATCTGGAAATGTTTGATTTTGTTTCAATTACTCGTTATAAACTTTATAATTTTGTTGCTTCTATTATTTTCTAATGAATGTTTCTGGGTACTGATATCACATCACCTTTGCAAATACCATACATGTATGTATGCAACTGATCATTTAAATTTTCTAATCAGAGTAGAGATAAACAACATTACTGTGCACTTTACAGTAGGAGGATTGATCATTTGTACAGCGGGTGTTTGGTACATTATTTTACTATGAGTATGTACAAAGGTATAAAGATGCATGCATTCACAGTTTATTCCCAACATAACCAAGTCCTCGTTACAAGTTTGATAACTGCTATTGAAATTGACTCTGCCGTAGTTAGTAATTAATACATCATTTAATTTGAAAACCATTTCTAATGAAGTACTGAGCTAAAGCAATTTTCAAATATGTGTTTATTTGAGGTTGAATGTGCTATGTATTATGAAAGTAATAATGTACTAATGTAATAATGTAAGTAAGCAATGCCAAGTTACTGGTATAAGTTTCCACCACTGTCTTCTGCCACGTAGGGAAGGTTGAGAATTACCTGTTTCAGTGTGAAGATCTACTGTAAATCACACAAACTATTACAAACTGACACCTGAGTAACTTTGGCTTGAATCTTTAGCTACACTGTATACATCATGAAAAATATTTTTTTTAAATGTCATTCCCAAGTGTATTGTCTGTATGGAAACATTTTTTTACTACTTAAATTTTAAACTACATGACTACATGTATTGGAGTTAATGATGCTCAGCAGATTTCATATCTGACAGATTTCCCATGACTATGAAATAAATGAGTGATATAATTTCACAATACTAAGTCTTACTCAGCATTAGTTTTATGATTGCACTCATTGATAATGATATCTTGCAGCTTCAAGGAACTTGTGACAGAAAATCATTTGTAACTTATGCATCATAATGTTGAGGTTAGTGTGTATTGTACATGCTTGGCAACAGCAAAAATGTCAGCAAGATATTCTTACCCACTTCACTGTTAATAACAGTACAAGTTATGTCTAAAAATTGGGCTTTTGTGAGTGAGAAAAGATACATGGTACGTCAAAGGTCAGCCCACCACCAACTGCTTGATTTTCCCATCTGATCTGATTTTCTTACACTGACCAGTGCTTCCCATATACATGTATGTGCAGAATCTTTTGATAAGCTATAATACTTTTAATAAATGCTGCAAACTGATGATTGGTACAAGACAATGTAGATGACTTAATGATGAAGGCCCAAGCAAGGCTTATAATCTGCTCGTTCATGCAACAGTTAATAACACTGAATAACAGTTGACACTTATGATTGCCTGTGAGAAAGTAGAGGGTGGTGGGTGCTGGTTGGCTCACACATAGTGTGCTGGATTGAATGCAGGTGGGGGCTAGCAGGCGATGGAGCCAGGAAAACTGACCGTATTGCTGATGCAAAGGACTGTAAAATTGGAGTAGTACATGAAGCAGTTAGTTGATGAATATTTTGCCCCTCATTACCAGTAAATGTACTGTAAATCTATGCAGACAAGCAAAAAGTGAACCCAACACACAAAATGTCCGATATTTCACAATTTATTCGAATTCACAGGAGCTCCATTTTGAGTTGCCCACATTCTCAGTCTCTCATGGAATAACTAACTAGAGACAAAAAAAAACTGAATAGAGGAGAAACAGAATGATTTCAAAAGTACAGACTTGTTCTAAAATACAAGAAATAATAATCGGCTTACATGCTAGTGCAGATTTTAGAGGAAAACCAAAAAATGTAGTCATATGAAATTGAAAAAATTGAAAAATGGAATCGATGATCATTTGCTTGAAAAATTCCATATACTGTAATAAAAAAAAATATTTTAAAAAATAAACAAAAGTCATTTAAATTTCAAAGGAACCCAGCCTCCTCTGACAAATGACACCTCTATTGTTTATTGTGTTTGTCCCTGTGGCCTTCTAGTAAAAGGCAAAATAAACTTGATTTGTTTTATTCATATTTTTCAAGAAAATGGTAACATTTTTTTAACAGAGACTGTCACTGCAGTTGTATTTACCATATACATGTATTGAAAAAAGTGAAGGTAGTCTTACAGAGTAGAAAACTTCACATTATGACGTAACAGTCTGCATCTACAGTGAATGCTATCAGTTGCAAAGTTCCTGGCCTAACACAAGCAAAGAATCCATTTGTCTAGATGCCAAACATTGGTTCCAAAGTTTCAAGTGTAACAGTAAATACCCTTTGGTACTAGTATGTGAATTTCTGGTTTCATTGGCAGGTGAATTTCTGGGTTTGAAATCTTCCAAACAAACTCATGCATGCATGAATAAAGGTATGGATTTGCAATGAAATGTTATCACTTATACCACAAATAAACCTAAATATCAAAACATGAATAGTTGCTCCTCAATACCAAAAACAAAACCAAATTTGGGACATTTGATAAGAATTGGAGTCGCAGTGAAAGGCAACAAATGAAACCAACATGAAAAAGAGAAAGGAAACCAATGGACACTAAAACTTTCACATCCAAATATTGCACGTATGTTTTTTTCCCCCTTGCTCCACCGCAACTTACTGGAGACAGTATCTGCACTGTAGTACTTAGCTAAAACTTGATGTACAGCTCATTGCATTAAAAAAATCATCACTGAGATCCTAATGGATATTACCCTAGCAAAGACATCAAAATGATTTTCACTATCAATGTCAAAAAGGGCCAATGTTACCATATCACAAGATAATGCTTCTTTGCTTTGAATTGGTCGTATATTTGCTCAATTATGAGAATGACTTGAGATTTTTTGAATATTAATTTGATTCCAAAATAATCCACACCATCAATCATTCAAAATGATATACAATCAACTGAAAAAATAGAAAAAACATTTAAACTGCAGCACTTGAAGATAACTAGTCTGAGTTTGCACCAGATAACAGAAAAAATCCCGGTTCCGATATCTAAAAACTATGTCTGCAGGACCCATTAAAGATATCAATATCATCAAGCCTCATCATACAATGAACCATTCATATGTAGATTATCCTTCTTTTCAAACAGATGCTATTCCTTTGTCTTAAATTGTTGTGCACCATGGTGATGATTGAGCAAGTAATACTCAATGATGTCATATTGGAACTGTGGTCTGTTCTCCTTGTGCTTAGCAATATCATTCTTCGATTTTGTCACAGTGGCAGATTTGATGCTTTCAGCATATGCTATACATACTAAACACTGCAGGTGGACAATGCAGGAGGTTTAACTGAAAGGACTATACATAAATAAAACAACAACAATAAAAAAAATTACCATACAAAACAACACACAACACTTAGAGAGTTACAGCACGACACTGACTGTTCTGATGTCATGAAACAGCAGGGAAGATGGATTTACAGAATGAATACAAAACAATGTTGCACTGTTGACAGGGGGGGCTATGACAAAGGATGTTTGAGCTACACTACCGATGTTTGTACGATAGGGAGAACAAGCATGCCAATCAAGTTTACAGTAAATTTCTGTAAATCAGCTGACATTTCATATGCAATTTATTTCTCATTAAAATATCTGACAAACTGACAAGAATGTAATATATAAATAAAAATACACCAGTAACATTAAGTCTTGGAGATTCATAGAACAAAATCTGTTTAAAATCAAGACTGCATGGCTATAAATTTTCTTTCTTTCAATTTCAAGTAAAATAAATTCCATTCAAGATGATGATGACTATCATAATAAATGAAAAAAAATGACAGACAATAATAATACTTTAGATAATTCCCAAATTGCACTACAACTTTTTTCATAAACATAATCCTAATTGAAAACCTCCTACAGTGTTGGATATTTCAAAGAAATTGAAGAAAAAAAATGATGACATCAAAGTCAAAGAATAAAATAAATCATGCATGATTATTGGGATGAAAATTACAACTATAAAACATAAATCATGTCTGACGCAATTCCACAAGTTCTTAAATTTCTTGCACCCAGTACATGGAATGATTTTAAACATAATACATACATGAAAAAAAAAAAAAAAGAATACAAAAAAAAAAAAAAAAAAACACATTCACAACTGTTATCTGCTCTACAGTCCTTTTGATATGGACAACTGCAACTATTTTTCATTTCAAGAAGAGCAATAAACTGTCCTAAATACAAGTGGTGTTTGCATATTTTTCACAACATATTCCTGTATTTAAAATAATTATTTCTGTAAACATAACTGTTATGACAAATAATCCTTTCTTCTCAAATGATTTATTTCTTGGAATATACATTTCTTCTGAATTTGAATAAATTCGTAAATCAAACATTCTGCACCCACAAGATTTTTATTGATGATCGCATCACCTAAATGAAAACTGTGTACAGCCATTACAAGCACAACATATATATATATATACAAATGAAAGCAGGTACACACATCTGATGCAATTAAAAAAAAAATTTAAAAAATGGAACAGGCAGCAATGAGATATATTTCAGTATATTCAAGTGGTCATTTTCATTGCTGAAAGAATTTAATTACACATACTTATCATATCTGAAATATTCATGCAAACCTCAAAGAATTGTGGAAAATAAAGGGAAAAAAAAAAAAAAAACCCTAAGAGAGAAAGGAGACAATTTTATTACTGTTGCTCTATGCCGTCTATTTCTCAGTTTCTTCTAAAACTGGTTTCATAACTTTTCAACGATGTCATTCATTTTCAATATGATCTCCCTATTTTACACCAACATAAATCCAGAAAGAACAAAAGATGGTGGTGTGCTAACCTGAAGCATAAGTGCATAGCAAATAGTCAGGGTTTCATTTGTAAAATAACTTACAAAGTATACTGATAGTTGTGAAGCCACATTGCTTTGAATTACAAACAAGATATTCTAAATATTGGAGATAGAACTTGTAACACTGACAACAATAATTTCATTTTATCATTTAATGTCAAGAGCAAAAAAAATGCTAGACCATCTGTGCTGAATCGAAGAATACATCATCTCATTTTCAAAAGAAAGCGGTCATTTTCATACTGTATCATCATCAAATGCTCAAGGCATTTTAGTGCCAAAACAAGTTTTCTTTGTAAAAACTTTGGCCATTCCACAATCCATTAAAATCACAGTCTTAAAATATTTCACAGGAGAGAGAAAAAAAAAAAAAAATTGTTTGGGAAAACCAAATAAATCAAAATGACAGAAATATCTCAAAACGCTGGTTCGATATCAGCCTGATCCAGCCCATAGTCTTCCCAAATTTCGTGTCGGATTTGTATTGTCCCCCATCAGATAAGATCTGTTCAACAGCAGTTACCCCCTTGGTTCCCACCGCTTCCGCCAACGTTCAAGCTCTGATTGGCTGGTGAATGTTGTGGTCCAATTTTGATGCCATTGGCCTAGAACAGAAAGGAATACCATAAAAATGTACTAAAAGGTAGTACAGCTGGAAATCACTTCACAAAGACAGTATCGTCCAAATATTCCCTAGCCAGTTTGAGGGACTGTTCCTAAAAATCAGAGACAATGAACTAAAATAGGGACATGAAGTATAATTTGTTTTACAAATCAATTTTCTCCAGCACACAGAAACATATCCTCACAATCTTTAACAACATAACCTAAATCAATTATTTCCTCTTCTTCTTGCCATGGAGATGACATTATGGAAGGAATATTCTCCATATCAGTTCCATCAACAAAAGAAGGTGCCAGTTATATATTTACACTGACTAAGTTGGTTATATCGTTTAAACTGCATACATATTTTTTCATTACATAAATATGATTGTAATCTATGGCAGTCCTACCTCATTGTTAATGTCAAAGACACCGTCTTGAATCTTCTGGTAGATTTCCTTAGCTGTGTTGATGAATGCCTATTGAAAAGAAATTAATATCTGAGAGTGATTTTTCTGTACGAATTTATGATTGAGGCACGTCACTGTTCCATATATATTATTGTATTACATTATCAGTTACTGCAACATTGCAAAGTGCCATGTTTATTCTTGCCACTCACATAGCAGTTCACTCCTGGCATCTTCAATGAATCATTCTGTCATTTACATCCATTAATATGAAATCCACTTTGTACTATTATAAATATTTCAGTGAACATGCACAACAAAAATAACAACAAATGTTACAATCTGAAGTAAATAAATGCTGTAGCGACTGCCAATAATATGATAAAGTAAGCCTATGCTATATGACTTTGACCATTCAAATTTAGCCCATCAACCCAGTAAGTCTGATCACCTCTTAACCCACTCTATGCTGAATGTGCTCAATTTCTATTTGGTTATGAGATAAGTGACTCCTCATCTCACACCATAATACCTCACAATGTGTGTTTTAAATCTACTTGCCTCTTCTACATTGGCAGCAGTTTTTGCTGAGGTTTCCATGAATATCAAGCCATGCTCTCTTGCAAATGCTTCACCTTCTTCCTTTTTCACCTCTCTCCTTGCTTCCAGATCACTGAAGAACACAGCATTGTTACATAGTTATATTTAAAAAACCTTTATATTTATGTACTACTTTATTTGAATGCAGTGTCATGGCCTAGTGGTTGGGCCGTGACACTCAAGATTCAAATTCTTATGGTTCCAGCATTTTGTTTTTGAGAACAACAAATAACATATATTTTCTGACTCACTCAGTGTTAAAATGGATGACTAACTCATGGCTGTTCAAATCAGCCTGAGAGTGTTCCTTTAGTTGCCCGCCGCCTGAGTCATAAATCAGCTCTCAAAGTGACAGCTCCGGGAGGATTCCCCTCCAAGGTGCTCCCAGCCATATGAATTTCCCGCGCTACTAGTTCTTCCCCACTGTGATATCGCCTCTTTTAATCCCATTAGTCTCCAGTATCCATTGCAACTAAAATCATTTTGTGGCCATCTTGAGATTCTCGGGTTTTCCGTGCGTTCAGCCATATAAGTTTTGTTCGTTTGGATTATTTTACATGATATGATTTAAAACTACGCTAAACTCTAAACTCAATGTAAATCTATATCATTTTTTGTCAAAAACCCTTTTGTGTGTCCATCAATATCCCTAAAATTGGTTTTAAACAAATGAGTATTTTCATCATTCCACTGTGTAAAACTCACTTAATGATTTCAGTCTTAGAAGCTGAGTTATGTTCGATTTTGTCCTCATATTTCTGAGATTATGCACTACTTCATCTCTCAGGGTTCACACTCCCTAGATGCCATAGAATTCAAGGACTTTTTAAGGACTTTACGAGTATTTATAAGGACTTCATGAAGCTAAATATCTTCAAATGCGCGTAGATATTTATGCATGTGTAATGATAATATTTGCTGAACAGACTTACAGTAGGCTTATATATGAACAATTGATGGTATTGCAGATCGCACGCTGGATTTGTGCTTTACTGATGCTGAAACTCACTCTGCACAACACACAAGTCCATGTAATTAACAGGTTAAATAAGAATCAGTTTGTGTTGGGAGCCAAACCCATTCAGCTGAGTGAGTTATTGTAAAAAGAAGCCTCCTCTAGGCATCTTACAATTGCTACTCTTTCATTGACAAATATAACTGAAGATTTAAGTTGGGATGTAAAATTTCATTTAAAAGGCATGAGATCATGCAGTTACTTTTCATTTATTTTTATCATTATCAATTTTTTTGTCTTTTCTAATGTGTGTGTATGAGTGTGGCAGCACTTGCATTGTGCATACAATTTAAATACAACTGTATTGTGACAATCTATCTATAAATAAAGAATGACCATAATCTGACATGTACAGATCTAGATCTATATGAGAAAGCTATCTCTGGAAATAGCATCTGTCTAAATCTAACTCATCTTTCAGTTAATACATCGGGTACAGAGAGGTTTTAGTAAAAATCATTTAAATGCAGCTGGCTTTTACACTTTACAATTCATTAAATCTCAGTGCAACTGGATCTAGATCGAACTCAATTTGTTACTTGCTCACCTGCATCAAAAACATTTTTTTTCTTTACCTTTTTCTTTGTTATTCATGTAGATCTAGAACTACAGGTATGCAGCAAAAAGGTCGCATAATATTAATAAGTAGATCTATGTCTACGTAAGAACATTACAAGATGACCAGATGATGCCGCGACCTTATTATTTCTATACACATAAAGAAAGCTCTTACTTGTAGATTTACTAGATCTAAAGATCTATTTCTCTCTCTTACTACAATAGATCTACATCCCGGTAGATCTAAGCGGAATGCTGAGCCGAAGATCTTGACGAGATCTCAGCAGGCCTATTGACTAGATCTGGATCATGTTCTCTTTCTGTTTGTATATCTACTCATGACGGGACTGTCAAGTGATGGCCTTCTACAGTTAACATTTTCCAGCAAGACATTTCTGACCACCAAAAAGTTCATTTCTTCCGCTAAGTCCAAGTCTGAAATATCCAGATTGATCTAATTCCCCACGATATCCATCAAAATCACGACTAAAACTGGCACCGTCAAATCATACTGGGCCTGTAGGCCTAGACTAGACTAGATTTAGATCTGCAGTATGTGAAACAAAGAAAATCATCTACATCCGGGCACATGATAGGAAACGAATTTACGGCAAATGTAAAATACGGAGCGGTTAGACAGTGGAAAAGTGAGAAGAAAAAAAAAAAAGGTCCTGTTCTAACAATCGGTCACTGAACGAAACTGACCATCCGTGCAAAAATATAAGGACTTTTCAAGGACTTTGGTAATAATTTCCAAATTCAAGGGACTTTTCAAGGCCTTGAATGTTTTTTTCTCAAAATTTAAGCACTTTCCAGGGCTTTCAAGGACGGTACGAACCCTGTCTATGGGCACTCAAGCGATGCGGCCCTGTCCAGCCTGCTTGCTCTGGATGGGCCAGCATAAATGTGTGCAATTTAGAAGTTGGATTTTGCACTGCAGCGGCAGTAAAGCTGAAACGATTCCCATACTGAGAGGAATGAAAATGTAATGCTTTTATCTTATTAATATCAAATTTATATAGAATTCTGTAGACTCCACTGATGAATATTATCAATTTAAAACCCCATGTAAGGGTACAATAATGCCCATTTTCGTCAACTTTGACGAAATAATACTAGTCTACATGACATTATATACACAAATAAAACATATCAGTTAGAAGTCAAAGATTTTCTCTTTTCGTTAATTAGCTTATTTTTGATGCAGAGCAATTCTATTCATTCCGCAATCCTTTTCAAAAAGCACAAACTTTCACCACATAAGTTTGCCATCGCTTGCGCGGACACCGGGACATTACTGACCTTTTAACCCCACTCGACTCGGCAGGAAACTAAAGGAACGGTGGTGAACAGCCGTGAACTATAGACAAAGAAAGTTTTTTGCTAAACTGAGAGGGATTTGAGTGTTCAACAGGCACCCTGTATACACCTCAGGAAGCTGAGAATGTATGGGTGGGAGTGTCTTCTTTGGGCCTGATGAGGTAGTATGGATTGTAAAGCGCTCAGAGTCTGTACGGTCCCGGGACATGTGCCATATAAATGTACTCTCTCTTATTATTATTACACCTCTATCTTACTGACACAAAAGAAAAGAACTACATCACTCGTGTACATAAAAATAACAGATTAATATCAAAGCATACAACTTAAATATACTACTGCAGGCTTCTCTTCTAACTTCAACAAGCAATGAACACTGAATGAACATTTTAAAAACCTGCTGTTTTTTTTGTTGTTCTTTTAACAAAAGCAGTTCGGCAAACTTGTTTATCAGTATTTCCTTTTACCAAAATGCCTCAATTACATAATCCAAACAACATTTAAATTTGTGAACATATTTTAATGGCTCACCTTTTGTTCCCAATGAGCATAATCACCATATTTGAGTTGGAATGCTGTCTGGCATCCTCTAGCCATGTGGTCAGGTGGTTGAAAGTATCACGCCTGAGATACAAATCAAACAAAATAAAGAGAAGTTCCTATTACCAATTCTGAAAAATGACAAACTGCATACAAATTTTTGAAATTCAAAATCCTTAAATCATTAACAGATTTCTTTATGATTTCAGCTATATAAGGATGCCAAACTGTTTTCACCAAAAAAATCCTAAAATTTTGCCTACCCACCCCCACGCCCTATTTTATCATGGCGGTCTGGCGCTATCCGGTTACATAAGAGTAAGACACTTTTTAAAAATCTAGGATTTTCATGCCAGAAGTTTTCATTGTTTTGAGAGAAGTTTGCAAGTTTTCACAAGATCCTGAGATGGGACTGTGAAATTATACAAGTAGTGGAAATTCCAAGAACTAAAGAGATCCCACAGGCAGTGCCATCATCATAATCATCAATCGCAACTAGACCAGATTTGGTCTATTCTCTAAATCTAGATCACAAACAGCTGTCCTCTTACACTAGTCTTTCGAAGATCATGGGCACATTATTTGTTGTCGTCAGTACTCTGATGTGTAAAAAAAATCCTTGTATTTATGTACTACTGAATTTGAATGCAGTATCATGGCCTAATGGTTGAGCTGTCAGACATGTTGGGTGTGAGGATTTAAGCGCTACGAATTTCGATCTTGATCTTCAGCCGCCGAACTATCGTCTGAGGTATGAGGATAGCTCTTTCATTCTTCCAGTTTCACTGTCATCGTACGGGATTTGTATCACAAATTATTATAAAACCGCAATTGCCTTTTGGATTCAGCAAAAGTCGGCAGTTGATCGGCCAAAGGTAGGAAGGTTGGCGATGACCAAAAAGTCGGAATTCTGACTAAAGTCGGAAGTTTGTCTTCCCTGGCTATAGTTCAGATATTCTGTGAACATACGTAAAAAAAAAAAAAAAATAATATTTCCTGCTTTGATGTCATCATCAGCATTCTTTGTCTCCCTGGCTTGTTAGAAACTTTTTCCTGGTCTCAAATCTCCACTGATATTAGATTATCAAATACCAAATATCATCACACATTTCATAGCTTAAAAGACAAACCAAACAAAAAAAGACAACCAACTGAAGGATTAAAAAAAAAAAAGGATACACATTTCAACTGATAAACTTTTAACCCTAATCACAGTTATTTCATTCACCTAGTGATGTCATATACAAGGAGAGCTCCTGCAGCTCCTCTGTAATATGATCTAGTAATGGACCTGAATGACTCCTGACCAGCCTGTAAAATGAAAAGGCACAAAAATGTGTTATTTGTAATTTCAGTGATCACATAATTACATTAATTCATCTATCTTATCATTCGCCATAGAAACAGATATTTGGGCCACTATATACACATCGTGTCCCAAAATAATGTATACACTCTTTGAATCGTGATAACAATTCAATTTGTTGATTTTGACTTGTAAATAAGATTGATACAAGAGAAAGAATACACATTTAAAGAATCTGCGAGTAAAATATATACAAAAACATAGCAAATTAAATTTTGATAAGATAAAAGCTACTTGGGGCAATTTCAGAATGTTCATATAATGTAGCAATGCCAATGCAAAAATTTGCCCTCATCAAAGGATTAATATCTTGATGTTAAGTTGTAGACATTAAGTTAAATATCATAATGGTTTTTGAATTTTGAAAATCCATCAAGAAATAAAA
>JBCEWB010634858.1:0-20052 GCA_039654565.1 Peronia peronii
CGATGCAGATTGACAAGCCGGCAAGGCGCGCCGCAGGGCGTTGCAGCCCTTAGGCTGGGTCGCAGTTCTAGAGTTAATGGATTGATGGTTATTATATCCCTACGGTTACGGTTATCATGTGCTTTTCAACCCCCTGACGTGGTGGTTATCTCAGCTGCAGCTGAGATTATATCCCTGCTAACAACTCTTAGTTTTATAATTAGGACTCCTTTGTGTTGCCAATGCTATGTGTGATATTTGTACATGTCAAGCACTCTCCAGTCGATGTCCCCCTTATGTTTATGACAACTGAACACACTTGGCCATTAGCCTTTACCCCTGGATAGTTGGACACACACAAAGTGGACTTTGGCCCCTGTAAGAGCTTGTAAGTCAGGTCAGGAGTAGGTCATCTGTATTCAGGCCAGGAGCTGTAGTACCGGTAATCCTCTGAGTTGTTTGTCAACCTGCATTATCTCCTGGCTCAACTTTCTATTCAATTCAGTCAGTTTTTCTTTCCTTCTTTCTTTCTCTCCCTTCCTCCCCCCCCCGCCCCCCTTCTAATAACAGTTGTTTTAAATACAGAGTTTTAAAGAAAAACTAATGGATCACAGAAAATTCATTCATGTCTGTCATATTCGAAAACTTTCTTTGTATATAGTTTTGGAAGAGGAGATATTATTCTTTAGGGCCAGTCAGACATGCTAATTTTTGTTGACATCATCTTCTCAACCTGAAGAGTTCTTTATTCCGCAAGTGTGTCTATTAAGCCATCATTGAAAAGTAAAGCACAGTTGTAGGATATAACCACTGGAAATGTATTTAACTAAAGGGAGTTTGACAACATTTGTATTCATTCTCAGCTTTGTCAAGTTTCAGCCTTTGCCTGTTTTTGTTGCGGGTTTGCTGAAAATAACGAAACGAAATGGCAAATGTCTGTTTTCACAATGTGCCATTAATTTGCCTGGTATTGTATATAATATAATCTAGGAATGGAGGATCCATTTTGTCCAGACGGTGACCATATCATTTGTTTTTGGATTTGAGAAAACTTGTAAAAACTTTGTGGGAATTATTTTGGACCAGCCTTATTGCTTCCCTTTGCTTGCTACCAAGGATGTTGGATATAAGAAGTGAAACTTACTTTTCTTCTTGTGATTTAAAAGATTGATCTTGTAAAATTCTGGTAAAATGATCATGATAAGAATAAACATTTTTCTTCCATCATAATTTCCTGTGAAAATTTTTCATGATGTAACTTTCAAGCAAAGAAGGCAAAAGTGATTTTTTCCCCCTCCTTATTGTGCTTGTTCAACACCTCTTAGCCTTGTGTTTGGTACAGGATGAACTGACAGAGTTGGTCAAACACCATCCCCTTTGATTGAAGTTAGTTTGAATTGCTGTCCACAAACATCTTCATTGATTTTAAGAATTTAGTCCCCCTCTTTTAATGAAACTTTGGATTTTTTTTTTTTAATAACAAGTAATAAATTGTCCTGGTGCAGGGCACAGCCCTGACATCTCAGAACACCAAAAAAAAAAAAATCTATTCACTTGTATTATGATCGTGATATTTTTTCACCATATCTGAATCATTCCAAATGATTGAGATCATGTTTAAGAGTGCAAGGAAGACCAGGGAAGGAGAGAAAGGGGTTTAGGTGCCTGTGGGGCTAAGATTTGTACTGTGGAAAAGAATAGTGTGTTGTCGTAAAAGTCTCTAACATTTGTCATGGCAACGGTTAGCCTGTTATGATTATTCTCCACCATTTGCACACAAATGCCAAATTCCCTTGTCCAGCCATAGCTAGCCCTGATTTTTGTTTGATTTTAAAGTGAAAAAGTTGGATGTTGTTATTGTTGTACTCGTTATTGTTGATGCTGTCTTGCCCTTTTTGGTGTCAGGAATACTTTGGCACGATCTTCTGTCTACTGTTTCCCATAATAATAGCATTATGCTCCAATTATCAGCAGTTATGTGTGCTCTGCAAACATTATTTTTTTTGTTTAAAAGCCAGTTCAAGAAAACAGCATCTGTATTTAGGTCTAGTGGGAGTGCCTAATCATGGCAGATTTCTTTATCACGATGATTTACTGCTCATTTCAAGCTAGTCAGTCAATTCCCCCCAACCTTGTTATCTAATACATAGTGATAGTATTGAGTCTGAAATTATTTTAGAACACGACATCCAGGATCTTCCTATGGCTGTGTTCATAGAACCCGAGTAATGAGTTGCTATTATTGCAGTTTTTTTTTTTTATCATTTATTATGGAGAAACCGGACTTTTGAGAAAAAAGAGTCACATTTCCTGAAGAAGATACTGTGTTTTGTCCTTGTGGAATACTGGTCATTCTGGCTGTGACTGTTTGAAAATAAATAGCAATTTCAATTTGTGGTCTTGCCATACTTACGTTTGAGAAAGATCATAATTATTGTCCCGAATATTTGGCTGGTCATGTCAAGTCATTATAATTTTTTGACTTATAAATTCTTCAGGTTGTCATTTGTTTCTTTTTATATATCAAGTTAGTTACCAGTTGACAGTTCATGTCTTAAAAATTAAGACATTTCTATAAAATGAAACAATCGACTATGTTTCTCATACTGCATTTATTTTGTTTTCCCTGCCTTCCCTAGGTTATCCTCTGGCGCTCCTGCACAGACAGCCCTTCCTCTATACCGCCCCGCCCACAGTCAAACATGTCCTCTTCTTCCTGGAGGGCATGGCCATGTGCTACTATAACTTTGGTAAGGAGGAAAGCTAAACATATGCAGTAGAGGGTATCTGCATATTTTCATTGTGACAAAAACAAATGACACAGGAAAAGATGAAATCACACGCTGGTCAGTGTTTTAGCATGTGGTGTTATTAGTATCGCGTTAAAACATATTCATTTCCCTTTGCGTTGGTAAAAAAAATGTTTCTTCTGCCTTGAGTAGAAGTTGAGACATTTGCTCTTCAAGACGATGAGTGTGCTCTTCTGCTGTAGCTGAATTTATTCAGAAATTGGCTGATCAGGTTGCATTGATAATACCTAGTAATCTTCATTTAGATCATGTCACTGAATTTTCAATTTCTCAGCTTCTACTCAGTATATTTCAGCAAATTGAACTCTGAAATACATTTTTAAGTGGACTTTGGGAGGATTTTGTGAAAAAAAAAGAAAAAAATTTCATTGAAAATCCACTCGCTGTTGAAAAAAAATTTTGATTTTCTCCAGTCGCCTCAGTTTGACAAGTTCCTGATATGATCATGTCATGTCTGAAATGGTCTTGCTATGCAACAATATAAATTGGATATCAACAGGGCTTCGTTGAGAAAATTGAATTTTACTAACCATGGATCACAGAAGTTAATGTAATGTGAACGTGATCTCAGCACAGAAGAGTAAACAAAATTTCTCTCACTAAAGCAAAGTACATCCATTTCCAATTCCTCTCACGCCATTAACTCTGGATGTGATAAAAAAAAGATGTTCTGTACTCCTTTCGCCCACTTGTATGATAAATGTGTCATAGCCAGTCAGAGCGAGTTTCAGTCACTGGACTCAAAACTCAAACATTGGGGATTGAATGTGATGAAGGTGGTCTGATGTCAATTTTTGTATGACGTAGAAATTGAAAAATGTTCCATCTCAGAGTAAGAAAATATTGTCCTTATGGGCTATCGAGATAACCACCAGAAAGAAGGCTGAAAGACGTAAAATAGATGAGTAAGTTATGGGGCTAGTGTTTCAGGGGTGTGTGAGGTGAATAATAGATTTATGTGCAAAACTGTTATTTTGTGCCTATTTTTCTCCTGATTTTATCTGATGTTGAGGGGTCACCCCCAGTCTCTTCAATTTACAATATCTCTGGCTACATCAGGTTAGTTCAAAACTTTTTTCATGAAACTGCTGTTTAACTCGGGTTGGTGGAAAAGCGATGTAGGATTCATTTTGGCTGGTCGCGAGACTGACCCACCCCAGGGATGTGTTTATGCTCTGCAGTTTTTTACTTTTATAGTTAATGTCACCAGTGTGCCAAGGTCTACTGAACTGTTTTTCAAAAAGGCAGAATAAAGAGTAATATAAACTGAATAGGAAATTTTTCCTCCTCTCTGACCTCACATTCAGAAGAGCTCTCAAATCATCAGTCAAGCCTTCATTTTGTAGGCTGGCTTTGGAAATGAGTAGCATATCAAAAACAACATACAATAGCTAACACCCATAGAAAAGTGTCCAGTCATATTGTGAGAGAATGAGAATGATTTATTTTATATTCATCAGTCAGACCTGATACCAGTTTTATTTTTTTTTTTTAATCCATTGCATTTATCAGAATCAGAGCTGTGCTTTATTGAAGAAGAAAGAAGACCTTGGGATGCAAGAGAATCCCAATCTCCCTTTCTCCAGCTAGTCGAACTAAGTGGTTAACAGTTATCTCATCCAGCTGACAATTTGATGTATTTTTCCTCACCTTTGACAGGGGCTGAATGTCTTCACTCTTGGCTGAATGTGACCATTATCTACTTGGTGTTGGTTCTGTGTGGAGGCACCAAGTTCTCTGTGATTTTTGTGTTTGTATTCAACACAGTAAGTGTTAAAAGCTGTGTGTTCTTCTAGAGAAATTTTATTTCTGTCTTAGTTTGCTGGCTTTTGAAAGAAAAGTCATGTATTTTTATTTATCTTCTATTTGCCTTATTTAATTGTCTGTAGAGAAGTTGATTTATGTTTAAAATATACCATAAAGAAACACTTCATTCTTTAAACTCTGAAATTTAAAGGCATCTTCCTGCATTCTGAGAATTAGGATGTGGAATTTGCAAATGCAAAGGCAAAGTATTTATTGATAATTTTTTTTTTTCTCTTAATTTGAACATTTTTATAGAAAACAGACGGATAGATGTGGATAATTCATAGAGGCTGTGTTGATAGATTTGCCTCTGTCTGGCCATCACACTGAGACTAGCTGAATATTAGGACAGATGGAGAAAGATTATCAGGATGTCATCAGTGGTATCCTAACAGCTTCTTACCAGCTATAGGAGAGGAAATGAAATGAAAATGAATCTTAATAGACAAGTTGTTAATAGTGTGACAATTGTTGTTTATGACTATGTTCATAATTGCTACTAGCTAACAGGCTTGAACTTAAGTGAAGTGTCAGAATAATCCAATGAAGTCTTAGTTAGTGGTAGATGTGCAAGTTTCAGAAACTCTTTTCACTTACGAGATTCTTTTGCCCATCTCTCCAGTGTTACCTTGTGATAGGCTACTACACTCAGATTGCACATCAAGAATTTGGTATCTCCTGGACCATGCCACAGTGTGTCCTCACCCTTAGGCTGACTGGAGTGGCTTTTGACTATTATGATGGCCAGAAGGTGAGCTGCTTGTTTTGATTCACTTGCTGAGAGGCTTCCCCTTGTCAGAGCTGAAATCAAGATTGTGAATAGGGAAGCAATATGTCACATCTCTTCAATTCAGCTGTTTAGAAATTATCTCTATTTTTTTTTCTTGTTTTGACTCTAAATTTTGCTTTTCCAAAGTATAACACTCTAAATGAATGAATTGTCCACCTAGCCATGTATTTCACAATGTAAGTGAGGACGGTGAATGCCTCAGTCACATGACAAAACCCACTGTGGAATAAATTATTTGATTTGCTACAAGATGAGCTTTGGACAATTTTGAACCGACCAATTAATTCAGTGCCTTAATTATCACGAAAGAAAGCAGTGAGTTCTTTTACCCGTTGACTGTTACAATGGCCAGATGATAAGAAAAAAGTTTTGTCCCTCACCCAGGTGTGGGTCCACCTAGAGTTTGAAACATATCAGTTCAAATACTTCAGTCTAGCCCGGCAGTTCTAATCCTGTGATAACTTAAAATCTCAACCTCAGCAACAATGCCAGTGTTTTCTCAAAGCTGAGTAATTATGGCTGCCTTTACCAGATAGAGGAAAACTAGCATCGGTGAGTTCTGACTGTATGCGAATTTAATTTGCAGATTTGCTTATTTAGTGAAGCTGCCGAGAAAAGTTCAGAACAGTTCTACATCTATGCATGTTCGGAAAGATATATGTGATATATGTGATCAGATTTTAAGGTACAAAAATATTTGTTGATGCTGTAACAATGCCAAGATGTGGCTGTGTCAAACCTTCATCAAATCTCTTACAGCCACAAGGACCATATTGATAAGTATCATCAGGTCAATGTGATATATTCTCCTTAGATTACTGACCATGGGAAACTGGCTATGTGGGAAAAAGTGCATGATAGTAAACAGACTGATCTTACGTCAGGAAGAATTAATCCAGTGAACGTATTAGTCGATGACCATCGTATGATGTCATTTTGAATTTTTTCAGACAAAAGGAAAGTCGGACAATGATTCGGCTCTGATGGAGAGGCCAGGCTACCTGCAGATGTTGGGACATACTTTTTTCTTTGGTGGGGTTTTAGTGGGACCTCAAGTAAGTGCCAGATCTCCGTTACATCGTCACACTTCAGTTGACTGGTTCTTTATTTCTTCAAGCTCATCTGTTTGGTTTTTTTTTTTAATATCTTTGGGGTTGAGACATAAAATGTTCTGCTTCAGATACATTGTGTGCCTGCTAAAAAAATCATGGAAAACAGAAAATACTTTAAGTTATATGTAACAAGATATTCATTTTGTTCATTATTAATTTGTTTCATTAATCTTGTAAAGTTTTTGAATTGAGTAAAAGTTTCAGATACAGTTGCTAGAAAATTAATTTGAACTACAGGAAATGTGACTTCCTCATATAAAAGTTAAAGTGAATTTAAAGAAGGATTTTTATCAGTGACAGAATAGAATGAGATTTGTCACTGAGATGACATATATTTTTTAGTCAAGATGTTTTTTTCATCAAAATCATTCTGTTAAATGTTTATAATCGTTTGATGCCTGATGACAGCACGTATGCAATTTTCAAATTGTTTTACGTAGCTGAGAGAAATTTTTTCATTATGAAACCTGTGATTGATGATGTTTTTTTTTTTTTTTTTATTTCAGTTTTCCATCAAGCGTTACCTGCAGTTTGTACAAGGGGAGTTTGGTAACAAAGCCACGGGAGGACCTCCAGACAGGTAGATTTGAGTTATGTTACATGTAAGGTTTCTGGTTGTATGGAGCACATCATTGAGTCTTAGATCTTTTCATGCAAGCAGAATGGTGGCACCATATCAGCGCACAGCTCCATTCTGTCAGTGTATTGTGTCTAGTTCAAAATCTCTTCTTATGTCGGACAAAGACTCATAACCACCCTTAGACAACAGGACAAGGAAAGTTTTGAGTGTCAACATGTCTTCATGGGGAATGTATTATCAGGAGGAGCAGTAAACCTTAGAAGAAAGAAAAAGGGAAGAAATGAAATGTACTCAGTGTGTGGTATGTTACATTAGGGATGCATTGGTCAGTAACCCTGTGGACATGTCATTTGAACTGATTCTTTAAACAATCACGTGTTTGGAAGTCCCAGCATGATAGTGTTGAACTATCTGCTTGTCTCTTGCTGACAGAACTTTTAATTACCAAATAATTGAGATATTACTTTGTCTAAGAACTCATTTCTTCAGCACACATTGTTCACGGAAAACTTTGAGATGAGAGAATCTTACAAACAAAAATTGATTGATATAAACTTTTATTTATTTTTTTCTCTTTTTTTAAAAAAAAATTTTCTATGAATTTCATTCATTATTTTCATCTGTCTGTGTTTTTTGGGGATGAAAAAGTTTATGTAGAGATTTGATGCATTAGAAATTAACATTTTCTAGCCCTGAGCTTTATGTATTGACATAATACTGATTGACTTTTTAAAACGCAATGAAAACAACAATGAAATAATAGGATTTGATTCAAAATGAGATGAAAGTAGATTGAACTCATGTATTTTCTACACTTTGTCTGTGTTGTTGAGTGATCGTTTGTTTGTTTATTTGTTTTGTGCTGGGATTTAGTGGTGCTCCAGCATGATTATGACCATACTGTGTCCAGTATGGTTCTATGTTGCTGAGCATACCATCCCACAGCTGTTGAGGTTCTCTGTCCGCAGTGTTGGTGCCGCCATCAAGCGATTGTCTGGAGGTGTTTTCTACCTGGCTCTCTTCCAAGTCATGAGCCTTTTCTTCAATGATGAATATCTTTATTCAACTGCATTTGATGTGAGTATATGCACCAGTCATTTTAGGTGTTAGGACATGTTGCACAATTGGGTCAAATGAGTTAGGTGTCATATATTTCATACATGAGATGCAACATGTTGAAATCAGGCGCTCGCCAAACTGAGGGTATGGGAGAAATTGCAGTTTTTCAACTGAATTTTTAATGATTTTCTTTTTGCGCAAAGCCCTTCTGTGTTCATTTTAAAAAATGTATTTCAGAATTAGATTTGCTGTGAACTACTGAATAAAGATCCAAATGTTGGTAGTTGGTTATCTGACCTAAATGAGGATATTTATAAGGATTAGCAAAAGCGATCAACCATCTTCTCAGTAAATTCAGTTGCAGCAGCACAATGTCCCCATCACCTTATAATTGCCAATTTCTTGACTTTTCTTTGAGGTAGAAACAAAAATTTTTCACCAATAGAAAGGGAAATGAATAATCGTCACAGTGATACCAATAACTCTGTATGCTCACAAACAGGCCAGTGCCTGATTTCATCGTGTCGTATCTCATTTAGAGTTAAATGATGTCAGTGAAATAGGAAAAGAGAGTCCTTTTACTTTCACACAGATTCTTTTTTTGGCTGTCACATTGCTCTTCTGTGCTGAGATATTCACATTCAGCGTTAGAACTGGGGATTCCGTTGACTTCATTTAATAAATGAAACTTATAAACATCAAACTTATTTGATGGGGTTGTGTAGCATATGACAGGATCTGAATGTAACAGAGAGGACAGAACTGTTACAGTTACCTCTTGTCATGTTCCATCAACTGTTTAAGCTTTAGATTCTTGAAATTTCAGTTCAGGATCTTAATGTGCTAGTGAAGTCACTAGGTCAGGAGTCACCCACTCTGCTGCTATAGATATTGGTAGATAGGCTAGTTTTTCCTGTTGTTCAATCTCGCTCAATTTGCTTGAAAATAATACCATATAAATGCAAGAGATCACATTGGGGGGAAGGAAGGGAAGGGGGGGGGGGGTATAAAGCCAGATGGTCATATCGACATAGAATTGCTGCCATGGGACAAATGCGAAATGCTTTTGAACTTTCTGTAAGAGCTATGAAATCTGGGTTAGAATGTTTGAGAAAATGTTGTAACTTGTGTTTTGATACCTTGCTTGAAACTTGTGACAAATTTGAAATGCAGGAAAAGGGGCCAGTGGAGGCACTAATGCTTGTATCTCAAATTTTAATTTTTCCAAATATGACATTTGTACTTTAACTCCTTCACTGCTTTCTTGACATACAATATACATCCGAATATATATGACTGTTGTGAGATGTGCAATTGACATACAGCGTACATCAACGTAAAACACGACCCCAGCATCTGAACGCAGTCATGTTTTCAGGTATGTTGTATGTTAACAGAGCAGTGAAGGGGTTTTGATCTCGACAGAAATGAAACTGTGTTATAGTCAACTGGTGATTCTGCCCATTTTGTGAAATTTTCTTAGCACTGGGGAAGAAATATTTGTAGCAGTGAAGGGATTAATCTGTTAATATGAACTCAATCCATTATCACTTGTGTTTGCTGAACAGATGTGAAAATGATAGCTTGCTAAGTGTGGAGAGTGCAAGGTCTCTGACACTGTAAGCCCTCTCCGGATTCACAGCCCTGGCCAGCATAATTTGTCCCACAGACAGGCTGGGCAGTGCGATGCATGTTAGAATGTGCGGACGGTGATTGAATGCTAATTCACACTGGACATGTGGCTGGGAAAGCTGCCAGATGTTGCTAGAGTGACTAATTGATCACAGAGGTGGTGAGGGTCACATAGTCTTAGTGCACTAATGTTTTCTGCCTGTGTGTTTCCTAGTGCTGGTGCAAATGAAGGAAGAATGCCCATATGTTGAAACAGCGTAATTGCAATATAATTGGTTTTGACTATGGGCCAGGCCTTTGGTTGAAGTAGAAAAAAGAATTCTATGGAAAATTTCTGAAAGAATCCATGTAAGCATTGGGCTTCATCGTACATTCTTCCTCATCATCCTCATTTATGTTGGCTTTGCTTATGAAAGGCAGCACATTTAAGTTGGTTGATTTCATTTTACTGGATACAGGACATCAGTATGAGAGATCAGTCAAAATTTCAGAGATTGTCAGTTTGACTGGGAAGACAGTGTCAGGCCGCTGGGAAAAGTGGCCAAAGTAAAAAGGGACCAAAGTTTTTGACAAGAAAGAGATATAGATATCTCAGATAAAGATAATAGTACTAATACTAATAGAGAGCATTTATTAGCACTTATCTCTGTACAGTACAGGCTTTAAACGCTTTACTATCTATTAATATCCTGACAGACCCAAAGAAGACACTCGTAAACATCCTCAGCTTCCTGGGAGGCATACAAGGCGGTTGCCTGTTAGGCGCTCAAATCCTTATCAATCTAACAATATCAGTCACTTTCTATAGTCGCCTACCCATTTGAACCTGGGTCGAGTCAGGAAATGTGTGTAAACTGTCTTTCCCAAGGACAAAATGTCAGGACCAGCCAGGATTCAAACCCTGAACTTTAGATCCCGAGTCCGACAACACTTGATAAGCACTTGATGCTTATGGTACAATCTTCCCTAGCCAGTGTTAGTTTTCTTTGTTTATTCATCACCAATATGCTCATTGGGTTTTTATATTTCAAGCTATCTGTTTGCATTCACAGAATGAGACAGTCATTTACATTACAGAATGACTTGATCCAATGTTGGCCAAAAGGTGAACACCTATGGGGCTACCACCTTCTGCCACGTTTGTATAAACAAAAACAATGATCAGTTCTGGGAGAGATTCTCTTCTTTCTTTGCCTTATTTATCAATCACCATGTTGCACTCGAGTCCTGGTTCTACCACAGGCATTCCTTCACCACTTGTATGCTTATCTCTGTTTGAAACGGTGTGATTGTCGAGACCTGGGTTACATGTTGAACTCTCAGACTGGAGTAAGTAGGTCATGTGATACAGCCTGGGATGGTTACATCTGTGATAGTGGTTTTGATGGGGTGGAGTTTGATATTATGGTATAGGTAGCTTTTCAGTCCTAAGAAAGTAGGATTGTCTCAGCTTTGAAGGTGTGTGCCCAGTTTTGTTGACAAGAATGTTGGTAGAAAGTTGGAATTCAGAAATTTTGCTGTCCCATGGTGTGGGACAGCACCATGACCGTCTACTCCTCATCCGTTTTTAACTGCCAGTTGTTTTTTAAAATGTGCATTAGGCACAAAGCTGACCTCCGAAATATATTCTGTTTTATTTAAGAAGGTTAGATTTGGGCTGCCATACCCAAGAAGGCAGGGGATTGTTGAGTCACTAAAAAAAAAAAAAAAAAAGCAAACAGGTTCGAATCTTTTCCATACCATCAATAAGATTCAGATGTGGGGCGTAAATTTTCCGTCGAGAAGCAGACATCTAATCTTTTGGCCATGGTGCGCCCTGCAGTTAGATATTTTCCAAAAAGTTGTTATGCATATAGTATTCAGCTTCTCTTGTAAGCCTCTTTCCCCCAAACAGCTGTGGTAACTCTTTTACAATCCATTTGATCAATGCCAAGATGTAATAAATAGTCTTAGTCATGTCTCTTGCAGCAGTTGGGACCATACTAACGAACTTGTCACATACTCTCTTTGCAACACTTTTATTGCAGTGAACTTACTGTATAGGAAATAATGTGTGGTCGATAACAAGCAAAAGTGACCATGTATCACAAAGACATTAGATAATGAATGCTGACTGTGATTGGATGTCAGTGAAGAATGATTGTCTGTATTTCAGAACCTAGGACTGCTTGCCAAATGTGCCTTTATTATGGTGTGGGGAAAGAATGCTCTCCACAAGTACGTAGGTGTCTGGTTACTTCAGGTAAGTCCTTGTCTCCCAGCAACTTTCCACTGATGGCTCTGTCTCTTGTCTCTCTGTGTGTTACAAGGCAGAGCTGAGAGTCAGGTTGGACAGTCATGGAAATGTTTGCCACATTCTTTGTCTGAAGGACATGGTGTCATAAAAACCACAATACCATAGTGTGTCAGTTAGTGTGCTCTGAAATTAAAAAAAAACAAAAAAACTTTACTGTGAAATGTGTCCTTGAATCTGTGTTCAAAGACTGAATTTGTCCATAAGTATATTAGTTGATCTCTGTAGACCAGTTTATGGAGCCCTCTTGCCTCTCTTGGTAATTTGTTACATCTTTGTTTTACTGATATTTACTTTTCAGTTTTTCATTTGATTAGTATAAAATCTGAGCATAGAAGGATTTCTATAAAATTTTTACCTAGAGCAAATAAATGAAGAGTGGTTTTCCAAAACTCGATAAGCGGTTTTTCAATTTTAAGAGTGAATTTGACTCAGTGGCTATACGGTAGCTCAACCATATTGATTTTGATAATGTACGTGGATAGAAGCAAAATATTATACTAGGTGGCAAAAGGTAGCACAGTTAGGTATAGAATAGGAACTTTTCCACAGTTTCTGAGTAATGGAGAAAAAACCCCAACTTACTGAGTTTTGGAAAACCTTTTTTCAAAAGTAGTTTTTAACCAGGCTTGTTGACACCATTTATTTCCTTTGGTCTGGTGACAGGAAGGCAGCATAATCCTAACTGGCATGAGCTATGCGGGAGAAGACAAACATGGAGTGTCGCAGTGGGATGGCTGCACCAACATCCGGGTCTGGAAGCTGGAGACTGGGGAATCCTTTGCTGACTTTATACAGTCTTTCAACGTGAACACCAACCTATGGATGGCCAAGTGAGGCAGAACTTATCGTTTACTCCTTTGTTGTCATCAGTGTGGTCCACTGTTTGGTTGCCTGGTCCCTAATTTTTCAGCATATCTATATCCACTCTAGTCACTCCCTGACAAAGTTCTCATTCCGAGACTTGTCTTGTTGAAAGAAGTGAAACAGGCATGGGTATTTCCAGTTACACAGGCTGGGCATCAGAATGTTTCCAATAGCAGTTGCTATTCCAGCAGGCTGTGCAAGAAAGTTATTTCAAAAATAAAAGAGGGAAATAGATTTTTCATGATCTCAATATTTGATAGAGCATATATGAATAGAAATTTAGTTTCATTTGCTATGTGGGTCTTAAGGGTATGCAGTTGGCTGACAATTGGGTCAACTTTGTCTCATATGAGAAGAAACTTGCAGTGTTCAGTAGTGGAAAGTAAGGACCACTGGGGTAGGTTTGAGATGGCCATAGCATAGACCAAAATTGATGAGTTATTTGAAAAGGAGAGACAGGGTCAGGTTAGCATCCTGTCATTTGGCCACAAGAAAAGAGATCTGCCATAGATCCAGGTCTAGATTTGTTTGTTTGTTTGTTGATGGTATCAGCACATGAGACCTAGATCTGGCTGCACTTCTCCAGAATTTCATTGGAAAATAATTTGTCATCTCACTAAGACATAGACGACTGAGATTTCAGTGAAACGGTCCAAGAGATTTTATTTTTCTGTGAAGCTGGCTTTAGTGTAAAAAGTGCTTTGCTCTGTACTTCCCCATATTGAAATTAGGATATCAAAGAGAGAATAGGTTGATGGAGAAGTTTGCTGAATTGATGCTTTTGGGTGTAGAATTTTTAATGGTAAAACTGAAAGAACTCAGGTCATAAAGTTGTTGATTTTTTATCTGTCTGTTTTGATTTGTAGGCTTTTTGGGAGATGCCTGTGCTAAAGTTGCCCATATTACATGTATACTTTCAGGTATGTGTATAAACGTCTTCGATTCCTGGGGAACAAGATGATATCACAACTTCTAACCCTATTCTATCTAGCCCTCTGGCACGGCCTACAGTCGGGCTACTATATGTGCTTCTTCCTAGAACTGATTGAAACAAATGCAGAGAATCAGGTGAGCAAAGTTTGAGCCAAAGTGAAACCCTCTGTCAGTGACCAAGGTCACTCTTGACATATGTGATTGTTTGCTGGTTTGATTTCTGTGAAGAGATTGGCTGAATTGCTGTTTGTCATACTGGAAAATAAACAGAAGTGGTGAATTCTTTCCTGCCTCTGAAACCATCTGTTTCACGGGCTAACATCATCCAGAGAAGTCCAACACATATAGATATATAAAATAATTTAGTTTTGCAAATCATTCTGATTTTAATTTTGCTTGAAGAACGAAATACAGGAAAGAAAATGTGGTGCTCTATTTTTAATCCCAAAACTGACATTTGATAAACATTTGGAAGAAAATTATGACTATTCTATCATTGGCTCAGTGTCTTTGTAACTTCTAAATGACCATAATAATATGCTTTATGCACAAGATCAAAACAAAGGTATATGGTGCTGTGTTTTAAGAACTGTTAAAGGGCACCTTAGACTTTGTTATGAAAGACTTGGTAACAATGTGTAATAACAACATAATGAAGTGGCAAAGTGCAACATCAGTATCAAGTTCTTGATATATGTTTGCTCTTTAAAATTGTTTAATTAGTTGCCGGTTAAGACAGTCTTCTTATATTTTATAAAATAACAACATAATGAAGATTATGGCCAAGAACTGAATGGGTCTGAAACTTGAATGCTATGATTATTGTTTATCATATTGAATTGTCATTTCCTAATATTAATGCACTGAACAAGTTGCCAGTTGGCAGTTTGTGTCTTGATGTTCGAGATATATTTGTAGTGCTATTATGATGGTAATTGTGGCTCTGATCATTGTATGGAAATGTTTTAGCTCTTTCCGTACCCGGAATGTGAATGCCCCTTTCTCGGAGGTCTTCTGTAACCTATTGCAAACGAATATTATTCCTTCATGACATTAAGTGTAGTTCCACTTTCATTATTATATTGTTATATCTCTCAAAATGGAATAAAAACATACCTGAAAATAAGAATCTTATCGTGTTTTGGTATAGCTCGACCATGGACTAGCTCAGTACATCAGAAATTTCCTGGGCAGGAGAAAACAATCTGGTGAAAATTACTTGGTGTGAAAAGAGTTCAAATTTAAGATGGACTGTCAACTGGCAATCAACGTGATATACTTAAAAAAAAACAAAAAAACAACGATCTGGAGAACTCGATTTGATAAAAATTGAATAAACCAATGGGGCTGGCCAGGGTTCCAACAGTTTTGGCTCTTCATCAGGACAAGAAAGAAAAAAGATACAATGTAAATTGGATATTGCTGCATGTAAAAGGAAATTTTAATGACGTGTTTCCCACATTGTGTAGAAGAGGGTTTTCAATTTGAAAAAAGTAGAAAAATTGAATAGAAAAGTGAATTTGTTGACGAATCAGAATTTCACAGCGTAGGAGTTTTATGTGTCAATCATCATTGTTATCTTTTTATACAATTGTCTTAAAATTTAAGACAGACTGTCTACCGGCAACTATCTTAATACATAATAAGAAACAAACAACAATTTGTAGAACTCAATATGTTAAAAATTGAATAGAGTGATGGTACTGGCCAAATTTTTAAATCTTGTGATTCTTCATTGCGGCAACAAAGAAAGAAAATCATTATTCACTTAACCATCATTATAAGTCACTAGCCTTTGTTTTGTGTGATGAAAACATAAACAATTGTTTGTTTTTGTGAACAGCTTGGTAGTGCCCTACGACGCCTGCAGTCTCACGGCATCATCCCCAAGTTACAACTTCTGTCCCCTGTTGGACGTCTCATAAGGAAATGTCTGCTCACCTTTCTGTGGTCCTATGCTTTGGTTGGCTTCGTACTTCTAGATTATTCCAAGTGGATAGCTGTGAGTATATGTTGGCAGTTTCACTGCTCTGGAGAAAAACTCCAACTTAACCCTTTCTGTTGTTGTTGTTGTTGGCTTCTGAACCGTTATTTTTATAAGAACACTTCCTGTTTGTCCCTTTAATCCATTTCTTGTCAAGGACATATGAGATGTGGCATGATGAAATCAGGCACTTGTCAAACTGAGGCGACTGAAGAAATCATGTGTTTTTCAACAGTGAATGAATTTTTAATGCAATTTTTTTTTCTTTTCAGAACCCTTTATGTCAATCTGAAAATACATTTTAGAGTTAATTTTGCTGAAATAGAGTAAAAGCCTAAAAATTGTACTTTAGTGGCATGGCCTAGTAAGGATTAACAAAGGTGACTGAGCATTTTCTCACAAAGTCAGCTACAGCAACAGGTCACCCCCATCATCTTAATTGGCAATATCTCGACTTCTACTTAAGGTTGGGCAAAAATTTTTTCATATACAGAAAGGAAAATGAATAACTTTTACAGTGATACCAATAACTGTATACGCTCAAAATTTGACAAGAGCCTGATTTCATCATGTCGCATCTCATACAGGTGTATAATTGTCATAGACTTTATAGAGATGTGTGTGAACAGACCGTAACTTTTGTCAGTTATCCAAGTCCATGTACATTTGAAAGGATAGTAACAACATGGCATCTGTTCCCAATCTCACTTTCAAACCTGTGAACTTCACAATAAGTGAGGGTGCATCACATTTGAGATGTGACACGATGAAATCAGACTCTGATCAATGTTTTAACACACAGAGTAAGTGGTATCACTGTGAAGTTCTTCCTTTTCCTCTCTTTTGGTGAAAACTCTTTGTTCTACCATGAGGAGAAATCAAGAAATTGGCAACAAAGACGATGGCTGATCACTTTTGCTAACTCTGATTTATCCCTCATTCAGGCCATGCTACTGCATAATAACATTTTAACTTTTATTCAATATATTTCAGCAACTTTAACTCTAAAATACATTTTTAAATGGACATAGAAGTGCTGTGTGAAAAAAAGAATTGCAGTAAAACATTCATTCACTGTCGAAAAAAATTATGATTTCTCTAGTCGCCAAAATTTGATGAGTACCTGATTTCATTGTGCTGCATCCTCTGTATTTTATGGGTTTAACAACAAATCTGTAACTTTTTGAACAGCCATTGATGATCTCTTCCTGACATTATCAACTTCTAACTTACTCCAAAATTTGAAACTGAAGGTTGAGCATACAAAGACTTGGGCTGGCCGAGAGGTTGAAAGTTTTGAGTTTTCTAAAAGACAGCAGAATGGTCTCAGAATGGTAGTGGATGAATGAAATAAGTGACGTTTGCAGGAAGACATCAATACGTCAGCCGTCCAAACTGAACTGTGTTTTTTTTTGTAACATTTTTTTCACTTTCCCATTTTTTCCCCATGATTTCAAATGCAGTGTACAAGTAGAAAACAGTTTGTGTATATTGTTGACTGACATTGTCTGTGTCTGCTCTGTGCAGGTTTACAAATCCGTCTATTTCTGTGGCCATCTAAGCTGTGTGTTTGCTATGCTGTTTAGTATTACCGTCCGTTCAACGTTGAGGTCCAAGCCACAAGTGAATGGAGTTCATGTGGAGAAAACTGACTGTGAGTAGTGGAACATATATTCATTTGTTCACTCAATTTCTCAGTATTTCCTTCAGCATCCCTAGTTACATTTTGTTTTTCAACAATTCCATTTCATCTTGAATATTTGAAAATTGTTGGGTTACCAAATTTAATGTTCCCTATACAGTGGTCACCCTCTAAGAGCCCAGTTACCGGGAGAGAAAAGAAAAAAGGGAGCACTGAGGCAGATGCGTTCAGGTGGACTGAAAGATGACACAAGTCAGCTGGCCCCTGTCTTGACTGCTATGATTAATTGATAGTTAGATTTGTTATCTGTGGGAATAAAAAGAACTTTCTTGGTTGTGTGGGCATGTGCTTGTAGTTAGAGCTAACAGTCCCTGACCTTTCTTGGTTTATAATTTCATCAGTATTGCTCAGTTTCTCTCTAATGTCACCTGAGTTTCTATGTATCATTGTTAAATGAAAACAACAACAAAAAAATAACATGATATGGCTATGGTACCCCTATGGATAACTGCAAGAGTGACTCAAGTGTTTAAATTTAGCCAGACTGACTGAATTGGGTTAGGGAGCTTAAAATTGTTCCTACTTATACAGAGAACCAGTCACGAGCACCGTCTTATGCTTTGGCAGACAAAGAAATGGCTATAGGTTTGTCCATTTTGGATTTATTACGGTGTCATACATCCCACATTGCTCCCTTCCTTGTGTATCTGTTTCCTCCACCCCCTCCCCATTTACATGCCTAGCACTGTGTTTTTCTCTGAAATGGACAATCTGACGTGAAATCCCACCATGGGTATTTGCATGTTCCAGCCTGACACTGGGCTCTTAGGTGGATTTTTTGTACAGGAACAGGTTTATAGGGAGGTATATTATGAAGAAAAAATTCCATTTCGCAGCAGGGACGGGTTCTTAGGAGGAGACTACTGTATAATGACAAAAGGCCGTGATCCTTCATCTCTGGATCATGTCATCACCTACAACATGTTTTTTAAACTGATCTTTCCATTTTTCTTCCTCATTGGAGGTTTTCAAATTGATTTTATGGACCAGGCTATTTGCTACTAGATGATCAAAATAGCCCCAAAGGTCTGTTTCTACCAGGTGGTCTTAGTATTATATCTTATCTGCATATTCCAGGGGACTTGAATAAACCCTATATTTCACCCTAACTTTTACCCTAAACCTAACCTCAATCCTGAATCTAACTCTAAATCTAAAACTAACCTTATTCATAACTGCCCTGAAATCACTTGGCTTGGTTTGGAATTTCTCCCTACGGGAGTCTAGAATCTGCATCTGGAATCTGCAAGGTTTAATCCAATGGTCTGCTTCAAATCAAGGGATGCACTTTGATCGGTCGATAAACCACTTAATCTATTTTGACAACCTGGTTGCAAAAGTGAATGCATTATTTTATTTGTGGAATTTATGAGTCATCAGGTCTTGTCCAATTTTAACTTGCTAAATCCTTTGTATTTCAGAAATGTGGTGAAGACGTGCAGAATGTGGGGATCAAGAATGTTTCATCACTGATAGGTGATAGCGGAATTTGATGATACCCTGATGATGCGAAGAGAAATTACGTTATTTGGATGGGTGATATTAATGGCAAACATCGACATCTTCATTGGAAGCCTGTTGTATGATGATAATAAGATTACACCCCTAAAGCTCAACTGATTAGTAACCCCTGAAGGCTGATCAACGGGGGATATGTTTATTGTTGTTGTTTCTATTTTTGTTTTGCATCCATCATGGAAGTATTTCTTCCTTGTGCCATTGTCTGCAGAGGCTGAAAATTTTACAGACGAGCAAGATAAGTATGTTGTCAGAGATGTTTTGCACACTCAGTGTTCAGTAATGGTCACAGCACTGCTGAGATGCCACAGTCTAGTTGAAATGTGCGAAATGTGTGTGTGAAAACGGCTAGAATTTCCAAGAAATTTGACCACAGGTGACTGATAATTTTGTGTGTGATCTCCTGGGATGATGTATCAGATAATCACAGAAATAAGAGCCATATCTCAATTACTATAGCCATGCTGTTTTATAAAAAATAATTTACTCTGAAAGTAAACTTATACAATGTTTTCCACTTAAGTGGACCACGAGTAAATTTTCTTTCCCTGTGTGAAGTTGAGTAAACTGGAGATCACTGTATTTCTATGAAATGGGGGACGCAAAGCCTGTTGTCAGTAACATTTTTTTTTTTTAACATATGTTTTTATAACAGAATCAGAGATAATGGCATCTGAAATTGTTATTTTATTTACAGAGATTATAAAACATGAGAAAAGTTAAGCTTCTTGGACCAGGTTCATCTCCTGCCTGTTAACCTTCCGTTGGATTCTCTTGACTTTCTCAGATGTGTTTGTTTGACATAAGAGAAATGGGTAAATCTGTCATTCTGTGTGGGAGGAGTGTGGGAGTGTGGACAGATAGATATGATAGTTTGTGTGTTGTGTTGGGATTTCACGGCACATCAGCACATAAACAGACGCACAACTGTTGATGCTTCATTAATTGCGAGGGAAGCACTCAGTCATGTGAAGGCACAGTCCAGAC
>JBCEWB010634859.1:0-17750 GCA_039654565.1 Peronia peronii
CTGTCTGTCTGTCTGTCTGTCTGTCTGTCTGTCTGTCTATCTATCTATCTATCTATCTATCTATCTATCTATCTATAAATGTTCTCCTCGTGTCCCCTGTCTCGCTACATCTTTTATCTATATAAAAAACACGAATGTATGATATATATATATATATCCGGTGTCCCCAGGCCCACGTGCGAGTGTGGAGATCTGATACCTTACACACCTTACAGGTGCTGGGAGACGATGACATCACCTTCGGCAAGTCAGTGGTGGCCTTGACCTTCATGCCTGGCGAGGTGAGAGGAACACATTTGGAGTAGTTAAGAGGGATGACGGGGAGGAGGAGGTGGTGGTGGTGGTTGGGGGGGAGGAGGGGGGAGGGGGTCGGGGGGGGGGGGAATGACCATATTGTTACGGTTGGCACAGAATTGCAAAACTAGTGTGACAGTGAAGCAGTTATTAGAAAAGGAAATGACCATACCCTACCTTAAATAACAAAAAAATACAGTTGAGCCTGCTTAATTTAAATTTGCTGGGACCACCACGATGGGTTACAGTAAAGAGAGTTCAACTTCCAAGGGGGACAATTACTGAATGACTAATGAGGCACTATTTTAATTATTTTATTACAGGATTATTTCCCTTCGTAAAGAAATCGCACTTTGGCTTCTGAACTTCCCCTTAGTCTTAAATTCAAGCCCACTCATTTAATTGGATTTTCGCCCTAATAAGGGCTAATTCCTGAGATCTCATCTTCTGTAAAGCACGATTTCCTCAACAAAGCTATTTTTCTAACATACAACTCAATTCACCTGGCTCCACGTTCAGTGGGTCCTACCTTTTTCCTGATTTCCATGGTATCTGTGAAGATGGCACCATAAATGTCAACATAAGTTCCCCTTGGCACTGAACCTGTAGGCAGAGTTAGTGAGACATCAGAGTCTGTGGACTGCATCATTCCCCCACGACTTGTGAAGGTGCCTCCAAACTGCCAGGATGTTCCAAAGACTAAGAGAAAGGAAACAACAATTTCCATCAAAATACTTACCCACTCATCTACCAACCTACCTACTTATAGACCTTAATAGAGATTAAAAAGTTATGGTTCTCATATGTACCAAATGACAATTTGTGAGTAACACATTATATTTTTCACCTCTATGTGCTTAGAGTAGCAAGAAACTTTGGGAGCTCTACCCATAAATTCTTTGAAAAAAAAGGAAAACAAATTTAAAATAGGCAGCTGGCAAAAAGGAGTGCTGACTGAATAAAGATTGATTTTTTTCTACTGAAGACAAAAATTTACAATCTTGCATAAACTTCTTTCGGTATAATGAAGCTTTTATTATCAAACAGACAAAATAACACAAAATGAAGAAAGCTGATACAGAGAATGCAAATTTAACCATTTCAAAAGAGACTTATGTTCAGACACCTTCCTCTCACTTTTCTATAGTACTGATTTTTCATTCTCTTCTGTGAATGCACAAAAACTTTAAGAATTTCACTTTAACAAAAGGAGGGCAAACACACAGATGGGATGATGAAAATGAGTTCAGTCAAAGTTTCCACAATAACTAAAATTGTAAACTGATTTACTTCATGATATATTATTTCTCATGCAACCAGGTGTATGAGATGGATGTTAAAAGGTGTTCTGTCCAGAACCTTGGATTATACTGACCTTGGGTCAAAGAAGTTAACTTTGAATGTGAGTATCTTGGCACAGGAGAGCTATAGCTATGTAATTTTTGTATCAAAGTATGGTATACTGATTTCTTATTTCATTTATGATACTAACTCTATACACGCAAAATTAGATACTTGACGGATTTCCCCTAATTGCCCGACCACTGGAAACACTGTGCATGCCGTCTCACAAATGAGGCCTCAATCTATTTTTCAAAAATTTTTGCACAAATTTCTATTCTTCAAATGCATATATTCTTTTTTACAATTCCAGACTTTCCAACACCTTTACTGTGAAAGCAGATTCCCAGCAAAGAGTTCATCTGTGATCTACTATGAGTAACTTGATTTACACTGAAGTAAAATACTTTTCAATCTAATTGTGCAAACCTGTTTTTTGCTTGAGGTTGTTGACATCAGAATCGGTCTGTGTCCCAAAACTGGCCTGATAGTTTCTCAGTTCATTTCTTATATCAGTTTTGAGAGTTTTTGTTAACCATTCCATCTTAATTGGTGGGGTACTACGCTCCGAGCGACTTGATGTGTCATCTGATCCTGCTTCAATATAATTCTCTGAAGGGGATGTGGGAGGCATACTGCAGGACAAAAGAGAGCAGATTTATTGCAACATTTTGTATTCAAAAATACTACTCACATAATTAAAAATAAACAACAGAACCTTTAAGTTGTAGATAAGGAGCAAGACAATGTGATGGAACATCAATGAAATCATAATTCAGCACGAAATTTAAGAAATGTTTTATTGATTAGTTAAGGCGAAAGGCTACCACAAAATTTAAAATAAATTATGAATTATATCCATCATCAGGAAGATGTGTTGTTTTGACAATATTTATTTACAAGAATGCTTGATATAAAAGTCATCAAAGTTTCCGTGAAAGACTGATCAAGTTTCACATCTGAAAAAAATATATATATGTCAATATACATACATATTTATAAGTACACTGTCACACTGACTAATGTGTATATGTGCCATTTCTGTTGCAACCAACCTTACTAATAGAGGGTTAATTTGTTCAAATCACCTTATGTAGCTGCGAGCAGAATGATGTGAAGTAGAAGAACTGGCATTGCTTTCATTTCGACCTCGCTCTTTGGGCCATCTTGTGACTGGACTGCTGCAGTCCAGCTCTGGGCTGCCAGCCGAATCTCTATGATAAGACCTCTGCTTGCCATTTGTGACAAGCTGCCTTGATTTGTCCCTCACTAGTTCAAAGTCATTGTGCACATAGTCCACATCCACATATCTGGAACGAGAGACAAGACTTGAATGCTCTTACTTCCTGCAGCGAAGAAAAGATCCTGTTAATTATTTTCAAATAACATGCTATATATACCACTGCCAAAAATGATTTCATTGAATATAATTCCTGAACTCTTATTCCCCGAAGTGACGCCTCAGTTGTTGCTAGGTCTGGGCATGGTCGCTGAAGTGACAACAACTCAGTCGTCACTGAGCTGACCTCTGGTTAGCTTAGAAAACTCTCTGCTACAAGACCATACAAGCTCTATGACGGAAAAAGAAACGTAACTAGTGGGAGTTGCTTGAAAAAAAGCAATAGATTTTTTCATATGCTATATTGATATATACCTGAATTTAATACATTTATGAAGGGAATTAATTCTGGCGAAACCAAATTTTGAAAATATCAAATGCTGGGCAATTGGTTAAAATGAGTCCGGTGTCAACAATGGAGTCACTGCATGTAGCTTTCAACATGAAAATCTTGTCACTAAAGAGTCACAGCTTGATTAACTTTTTCACCAACTTTTTATGTTGTTGCAGAACAACAAGATGGCCAAGTTTCATTAAGTTCCACTGATATTTGGCAGAGGAAATAAATTTCAGACAGCCATTTCAGCATAGCCAAAATCCAAGATGGTGGCATTGCCATGGCACCTATTTGAGCCAGAAAGTTTTTTTTCTTTACCGTCTGTGAAAGTCGCCATTTCCACCCCGTAACTTGTTACCATCATCTTGCATCAGTTCTCTGAAGGTATTTTTAGACGACGATGGGACGGGACGGCCAACTTCATCCTCTTTGCCACTCAAACAGGCTGGCAAGCAGGAGCGATTTAGTGGTGCAATATTTGCACTGGTTGAACTAATCACAGTTACAAAAGGGGCAGATCGAACTTGATTTGATTCATGTCTTGTTATATAGTTGCTTGCAATATCCTCATTATTAGCTTCTGAAATACAGAAAGAAAAAATTTACACAAAAAAAAAAAAAAAGGCCAAAATTGCCACTTACCATAAAAAAAACAACAAAAAAAACAGAATAAAAAGTTGGCAAGAAGTTCCCTTGCTTCTGAGAGTAGAAAAACAGACTACTGATAACAAGCACAATGTTATGGAGTATATACATATATATATAATATATCCCTTCATGCACTTGGTCTTTTTCCATTTGTCTGATCTGGATCCTTAATTCAAAAGAATTAACAATACTGATTTTGTCATCTGTAAGCCATCTTCAGAGCAAATTCTATTCCAGTTAGAAAACAACAGGCCACTTTTTGATTCCTGACACTGGACTGTATACACCTATAATTATGCATGTGTGTGTCTATGTCCAGCTCCATAGAAACATTATTAGATGCATGCAAGCTCCATAATTGTCTAACAAATCATCTTATTGCAATTTTGAAGCCAAATTTTGAAGATAAAAAAAACTAAGACTAAGGTAAGACAAAAACAGAACAGCTATTTCCCAATTACAATCGAGATGGGGCCAAGGGAACAGGCAGACAAGGATGGGGAGTAAAGGGGAATGTATGACTGTATAATGGCCACATATGGACTAGCCTGTAACCAATTATGTGCTTGACAACACATGGGGCAGCGCATGTTTAAGTTGGCTATAAGGTGGAATAAGTTTAGCCTCCTGACTAGTCAGTTGTTTTTTGTAACTTTAGTCAGCCTAGCTAATTTTGAATACTTCAGTCATTTGTGGCAAACTCTGTGATTATCCACAAGGTAAGATACCCATAATCATGTTTTCATTCAACAATGACACCATCATATGGAAACCCATAGGATGTTTGAAAAAGCTGGGCATTACTGATGAAATTCTAAACCAAGAGAGATCAGAAACTGTTTGATCTAATTACACTAATTATACTATATATGTACATGTAAATAGACAGCATTGTCCAAAGTCAAAACAAACAGAAGGACAAAAGAGAAACAAAATTAACTTTGACTTTCCTAGAACATCACAGACATAACAGAATTGCCCAAGTCATTTAAGGGCGGGTTTGTGTTAAATGCACTGTTCCTTGTCTGTAAATCATGCATTGCCGGTTAAGAAAAATAAACATTCTAAGGATCACTCTAACAGAAAAAAGGCAAAAGTTTGATTTTTTACACTTGGCCTAGATTATACCTTTCACTCCGGCACACTGGGTTTGTTGTTTCTCAAAACATCTAAAAAATGACTTAGGCAATTTGAGTCATGACCGTGACGAGGGAGTTTTTCTCTTTCTAAAGATACCTCGTGTAGGGAAAAAATCCATCACTGATGATCGTTCTCTTGGTGACATCTCATTCAAGGGCATCAGTTCCAGGAACTCAGGATGATCTGCTTGATCCCAATCACCACGTGAGTTATTACTCAGATATGTCGATACGGTTGACTTTGACCGCTCTGTCCCTTTGTCGGTGGAGCCTGACCTTTGGGTATCATACCTGATATGGTCCAAAAGGACAAATATGGAAACAACAGTTGATCTTTAGGTGTCATGCATGATGTGGTGCAAACGGATAATAAAAAAATAACAGCATGATCTTTGGGTGTCATACCAAAAAGAACAACATGAAAAATGACGGGATGTCAGTCTGTTTAACGTGAAGAGGTGATAAGTAAGAAACATTTCACCCCAACAGAATCAATGAAATGAGTCAAGACATTCTTGAAATAGATTTGTTAGCAGCTATTGCTGTTGTTGTCTGTTTGGTTTTTTTTATCTGCATTGCTTGCCAAAGATAAAAAATTTTGGGCTGCAAGCAAAGAATTTGGAAATGGCATGACAAGCTTTTGATTAATGCACTATACTCTATACAGACCTGCCTACCCTCACAACAGTGGAGGAGGGATATCTGACTCAAGAAGGAGGGAAAATCAGGGAAAAGGTGGGAAATTTACCGACCCATAGTTCCTACCTGGAATTACTATGTATTACATAACAAACCAATAGAACATCCGCATGTGAACTTAAGGTTTCATTCGATATAAATATTACACAATAAATTAGATCTGCATTTCTTACATTCTTTGCAGATTCATAACATAGTGAATAATTTTACTTTAATTCAAGTATAGATCTAGTGCATTTTGCACTATTCACAAAAGTATAGAAAATTCATTGCACAAATTTCTATACTTTTGTGCTGTCCTCTTACATTTCTGAAGGAGAAGGCGCGCTAACATTTCACTGTAGGGTGGGAAGGGGAGTATGTGATAGGTTCACGATCAGCCCACCACCCAACATCCCCGCTTTCCCTGTGATCCAATGCTCCAACCACTGACTGGCATTTCACATCTATCTGCTTCTGCATGTTACAATTAGTAATATTGAACAACAGATTCTTGACGGTTCTGATTGCCCATGGGAAAGTAGAGGACAGTACCGGTGGGCTCATACAGTTGGCAGGACTGAGTGCGGGTGGGGGATAGCAGTGGATGGAGAGGAAAATTGACTGGACTACAAATGATGCATGGCAGTGAAACGGTTAAATTCTGGCAGTGATAATGATAGCTATCACAAAAAGAAGTAAGTAATTTCATAGACAGAAAATAGCCCATGAAAGAGACCACCTCCGTCACGAGTGCTGGCAGGGACATTCGAATAGAATGACCGGCAGGTCAAATTTCACACCAAAATTATGTCGGAATCGCCATGAATCGATCTTTTTTTTTTTTCCATCCCTCTTATGTAAAGTAAGCAGACAAGATCAGTAGGCTTACACGATGATGCATGAAGTGTGCAGTCTTCTGTTCGATGACGTATGCATAAAGACATGTATTCGTAAGCTAAACAGGTCGTCGGCATCCGACTAGACTTTTGAGTGAAAGATCCCAGGATGAACCTACATCATTTACATCATGGTCGGCAACAAGCAGACTGAAAGTGAAAACGTAAAACAAGGGCGGGATGGGACACCACAGTTAATCACAGATTTACCTTCAAAAGGGAACTACACGAGCGACCGTGGCCCAAGCGATGATGAATGACGGGCGCATGTGAACGACCACTTGGCATGAGGGTGGGACGGGCAGGGTGTAACACATAACACTACATGTCCGGACTGGGCTACATCATGTACTGTTGGCCCACAGACACAGGCCTTGGCAACAGCAGCAGGCAGGACCACTGCCCATAGCAACGAATGGGAAAACGCAGTTTTCTTGCTGGACTGTGAGTGAAAACTATGCTCCAGCCACATTCAGAATGATGCCAAAGCATGAAATGTGGAAAAACTAGTATAAAATATCCAAATTTGTCTGAAGGCGGGAATTTTTATTTGCGGCGCGGGATGGTGGGATATAGAGACGAAATGTGGGATGGTAGGCAGGTCTGTCTATATATCACAAAATCGTTACTGTCACCAGATTATGCAAGCACGAAGAAGGAGACAGGAAAGACAGAAAAAATGATGGAAAGAAAAAAATATACCATAACAAGATTTGTGGAAGACCAGAATAGATATAGGAAGGTTGTCAGCATGTTATGAGTGGTGACTAAATAGCCCCCTATGTTGATGTGAGGCTATCTAACTCTGCCCTATGCTACCCTGACCTCCCTTCCTCTCTCCTGCCCTCCCCTACACTATTCTATCCTATCCTATGCCACCCTACCTACCTTGTCTTACCTTATCCTATCCCATCCTCTCCTGTCCTTACTTGTACCACCTTGTCCTGCCGCAGCTATCCTACACTGTCCTGTCCTGCCCTATCCTGACCTGTCTTAACCTAGTCTACTTTGTCCTGCACTACTCTGCCTACTCTACCCTACCCTGACAACCTGAACTGCCCTACCATACCCTGTCTTACTCTCCTCTGCTCTACTCTACTCTATCCTTCCCTGCCTTGCCCTACCTAACTCTTCCCTACCCTACCCTGCCTTATTCTATCCTACCATACCATACCCTACCCTACCCTGCCTTAGTCTATCCTCCCAGTACCATATATACTCTGCCCTATCCTATTCTGCACTGCCTTACTCTATCCTGCCCTAGTCTATTCTACCCTCCTTTGCCCTGCCCTGCTCTGCCCCACCCTACTCATCCCACTTTACCTTACTCTGTCCTATCCTCCCCTCCCCTGCCCACTACATTGCACTACATTGCCCTACTCTGTCCTGCAATAGCCAATCCTACACTGCCCTACCCTACCCTATCTTGTCCTGCTCTGCCCTACCATGCCCTAATCTACTCTAACCTAACCCAAACTAATTTAACCTAATCTAATCAGCACAAATTGGTGGTTATAGAGGCTTCAGTTCATATCATTTACGACAGAGACTCAAAAGAGAAGACTTACATCAAGCTATTTTCATCTTGATTGTTGGCACGCACTCTGTTGGGTTTCGGTGGCTGTTGTACAGCCCTCTGACGTCTGCGATATAGGAGTGTTAAGACAAAGCTTGTGGCAAGGAGCATGGCCACTGCTATCGCAATTACAGCATAAATCCATGGTGAAATACCTGAGACAAGAGAATGAAATCATGAAAGCCAAAATGAAAGAATGGACATAAGAAAATGAGCCATTTTTTCAGCCACCTAAGTTATTTCCTTTGCCAAGTACAAGAGGTATAATGCAAGCATTGTTTATAAAGAGGGAATATATCACTTTTTCTCCTATTGTTTGAAACATAGGAAGCAAAAAATGATGACAAAATGATCACATTAAGAAAAAGACATTTTCATCACATGGTGAATTTCTCAAAATTTTCCACTACTCTTTCAAACAAGAGAGAAAGCGATGTTTTCTTTCTTTGCAATGTCTATGTTATGACTCTCGTACATGGCAAAAGGAAGTATTCTGGCTTATGGTCAAAATGGCTCACTGAAATTTGATGGCAATAATAGATATTTTACAATGAAAGACAGCATAAATAGGAGCAGTGACAATAAAGAGGTTCTTAAATTCATAATCCCTCTTTCTCTGAGTTTGTAACAATCAACATAATCATCATCACTGTCCTGTTGACAAATGTCACTGGGGTGACATGGTTCCCAGTCAAGATCTCTATTATGGTCTTCTGATGATCACAGCAATGTGCTGACAGTCTGGACGGTCCATTTTTTGGTATTGTCAAGCCAGGCCATGCATAGTTTGCCTCAATCTCTTGCTTGCACTGTGCCCTGGGCCAACAAACTCAATTTTAAAATGCACACATAATTCCTACACACTTTATTTAAATGTCTAAGAATCATTGGGTTATACAATGCTGATGCAAAGTGGGAGATTTCTATTTTACACTGCTTAGGCATTTTTAGTACCAAATGGGACATAGGCTGGAACACAGGCTATGATTAAATGTTTATTAATATGTCAAATAGTATAAAAAAAGAAAAAAAATCTGAATATTTAAAATTATAGTTTCAACAACCAGTGTTAATACATAGCACAGTTATGGTCTCCTCTATCTTGCTGTCCTTTGTTGATCGTCATTCACTTAAGGGGGCCAGGAGGGATTTTACTATCTACAGGATATGAAAGTTCATTTTAGCATGCCTGGTGAAACACTGATAATCTGCATGATTGTGAGGAGTTTTTTTTTGCCTCAGAGTGATCATCCAATGTCCATCAATGGCATTTTGGGCTCAAGATATTGCAAGAAGAGGTCATAAACAAATGTTTCATGCATCCTTTGCCTGCATCCGATGAAATGATGATGATCTACCACTGCAAATAACAACCAGATGGAGCCAAATCCTGGTTGATAGTAGGTCCAGGCATCTGTTGAATGACCACTGGTCAAACACATTAGAGAAGAACTATCCACTTTTTAATACCATTTTTTATATTCAGGATTTTTAAGAGAAAACAAAAATCCAAAATCACATTTTTTTCAAAGCAAAAACCGTATTTCAGGAAGTTCCCTCCCCCTCCCTTAAATCTTCCAGTTTAATCCCGCAGCATCTAAGAGTTTTTGTTTCTCTGTTTCTTTGTTTGTTACTTGTTTTTTGAATTGCCCAGTGGCAATGGACATCCCCTAATCCTGTAAACTGTGAAAAAAAAATGTATAAGTTATAAAAGACAATTTACCTTTGTCATCTGTGTCTGTGTGTCCACTTAACTGAGGCCTTGATGTACTCCCTGCTTGCCCATTCCTGAAACAACGAGATGTGCTTCATTTTCTCGAGTACAATAAAGACAGACACCTAGCAATGTTTCATCACTGAGTTGTGTATGGCATAGCTTTTCACACTACTCTTTATGTTTAACAAAAACTCCATACAGCACAGGGTGGCAGCATCTGCTTGAAGTGCCAAATGGTGTTTTCGAACTGTATTATGTTAAAGCATACTTCAACAGTCCAGAGAGTTGCTTAACTTGAATATATACATATTCTTTTAGCAATCTTTCAAACACAACAATGAGTTTATATTTATTATATATAATAAACAAGCAAATTCTGGACATAAGAACATATGTAAGCTATACTCCTTTAATTTAACACTTGAAATCTATTTCCCAAACAACCTTTCTTCAAAAAATGTATTTGTTATTACTTCTGAAAATAGACAATAAAATACAAACTAAAGTCTCTTTTACTCATGTATAAAAGACCACAAATATCACAGCCTTCTCTTATTCATTGTAATACTAAAAGATAGTGATAATAACAGGCAGTGTTCATGTCCAATGAGACAGCAGTGTTCACCACTGTTCTCTAACACAGAAAACCTTGTGGGACATCTCCTTTCTAAAAACCAGAGAAATAGCAAAGGACAAGGTATACATTTTCTACTGATCTGAGTATTGATTACCATTAAGCAAGACTGCTTGGTATCATGCAGAAGAAAACTTTTATCCATGATGGCATTTGCCATCTTGAAAGAATAATGACTCACTAAAACAACATTCTGAGAAAAATTTTGTTCCAATGTAGAAAAGATCTATGCAGAGAAAAAATGAACAGAAAATCATTTCTGTCTTTAACATCCCTCATGCAGCTACCTCATGGGTTGAGATAGCAGTAATTGTTGGTATGATCAGCTTTCACTGGCTCAATGTTTTATCCTTAATCACTCTCAATATGTATCAAGAGTACAAGAAATTTTCTCTTGTTCAAACTTACTATCTCTGAAGGTGAGTTATTGTCATACTTGAAATACAATGATATAATTAAATGTTGCATCCAGTAAACAAGTGCTTAGAATATTCACCCAATGGGAGTCAACACTGACAGACATTGTAAATCCTATCAAAACTCTTAAGACATAATTTTATCCCAGGATCAGTGAATTTCTAAGAATCAGTGCAATACTTACCCAATCCACAGCCTACGACTGAAAAAAAAGAAAAAAAAAAAAAAAAAAAAAAATGCCCCTTAAAAAAAAAAAATACAGAGACAAAACCAAAAATAAGCAAAACTTCAAAGCAAAGCTCTAATGCTTCAGTGCAAATTCCTAGCATAAAGAATTCCTATTTTAAAAAAGTCACAAATGAAACTTTCTTTTTCCAGTGATGTGTACTGTGAAGTAATTTCAGTTAACTGATAAGAACAATTAATTTGGCACTTTCACTGACAATAAGTTGAAAAAGAGCCAGACTGATTTCCTGCACCAGAATGAAAGTTCATATCGTATATATAAGTCATTCAGTTTTAAATAAACTCTCATTTCTGGATCACAGATCTCTCAAACAGAACTTAGAAGTTGGGATATAAATATAAACATCATGCAGACGACACATTTTTCTAGGTATTACATCTGCAATTGGGGCTTCAATTGCAGAGTAATTGAAGAGTGTTTTTTTCAAAAGTGGGTTCAGTCCATTTTCCAAACTTTTGAGAAAATCAACATTTTTTATTTTCAAAGTAACTGTATTTTTTTCTCTAGCCTTTTTAATGCGCATATAAAGTCCTCAAGCTTTATTACTCATACTCCAAGTTGTAGAAATCTATCTGAAATATTGATTGCATAACACTAATTTAAAAGTCAAAATTTTTCTAAAATTAGGTTCAATTCACTGGACTGAGCTGGTTTTGGTAAAAACTCTGAGATGAAACAATCTGTTTATATGATGATAAAACCAAATATTTTGTTGCTTTGTGTTTTTTCTTTATAATCTTCCAGTGGCTTTAACTTGAACTTTGATGATAAGCTTAATAAAGTTGGTTTTGATGGCCCAGTATTGAGGTTCTGGTTTTGAGTTTTAAAGATCCAATGAATGAATTCTGTTAGTATTAGATCTGGATGTTTGTGACGTGTTCAGTTTTTAAGAATGTGTCACAAGGTCCTCTGTGGTGAGCTGAGACATAATTATGAAAAACAAATGTAGGAGTTATTTTACATACAAAAAAAAAAAAAAAGAACTTTTTAGCTGCTGTTCTGTGTAGGTTATGTAATATGAGTGATTTATTTCACAGCAGGATGAACAAGGATTTTTCCTTGGCAGTGTTAATGAGCAGAATGTAAAAATTTTTGTATCTTTTTCAAAATGTTAACTAATCAAGTGATTTATTTCACAGCAAGATGAAAACAGATTTTTCAATAGCTACATACAGGAAATGCCATGAAATGTTTTGTCATTTTTGACTTCAACAAGAGTGGGGAAAGAACTAAGCAATCCATTGTGGGAATTTAAACCATCATTTTATCTTTCTTAATCACTTCACTGCCAACATCAGTATGAGGCATATCCAAAAAATCGGTCTCGGTATATACTTCGCTTTTCAACCTCCAGCGGGAAGTTATCTCAAAAATCTCTCTTGTGCCTAGGATGCATTGTCAGCCCACCACCAACCATCCGCCTTTCTCCTTTGATCAGATGTTTTAACCACTGATTGGCGTTTTGTGACCACACGCGGAATCTTGTCATAGATACAGCAAGCTTATGATTAGAGAATACCTGAGTGATGAGAACCCAAATCAGGTGCATAACCTGCTTGATAACATAACAGTTAGAACACTGAATAACAGTTGACACCTGTGACTGCCTGTAGGGAAGTGTAGACGGTGTCGGTTGACTTGTGGACCAATGGACAGGGACTAAGTGCAGATGAGGGTTAGCAATGGACGGAGCAAGCGAAACCGACCGTATCATTGAATGTACTTAAACTGAGCTTGTTTTGTAGAACTGTCATTTGCGGACTGAACTTCTTTTGAAAAAATGATGCTATTTCATATTCAATTTTCACAGTGACTAAGATGGTTTTGAGGAAACCAAAATGTTCCATAGAAAGCCCCTTCCCTCTAATGCATGATAGCTACTTTGGTTAAAATTCTGACGAAAGTGGACTGATCCTACTTTTGAAAAAACGCTCTTCAATTATGGAGAGACATCCTTTCATTATAACATAATGCTCCCAAAATCTCTATTACTTTTTTTTTTTTTACATACTCTAAAGATATGATCACTGAAATTCAATTCCAAATAAAGAAAAAAAAATAACATCATTTGATGATCTTCAAGAGCACATTGTGAGCACAGTTTAGAGAAAAATGTTTCTTTCTATTATAAAAAAACAAGGAAAGTTAAAGAGATTAGTAGATTGCTGTGATTGTCAGTGGTCTAGTGGTTGGGCTGTTTGACTGGATCTAAAGTTTTGGCTTCGAATCCTGACTGGTCCTGACATTTTGTCCTTGGGAAAGACAACTTACACACATTTCCTGATTCGACCTAGGTCTAAATGGGTACCTGACTACAGACAGTGATTGATACTGTTAGATTTATAAGGATTTGAGCGCCTAACAAGCAGCCACCTTGTATGCTTCCCAGGAAACTGAGAATGTTTATCAGTGTCTTCTTTGGGTTGTTGAGCTAATAATAGATTGTAAAGTGCTTAGAGCTGTACTTTACAGAGATAAGTGCAATGTAAATGCTCTCTGTTATAATTATTATGAATTTTTACACAAACCAAGGTCAAAATGAATGAAAAATAGAAAATGATTCCATTTTTTGCCCAAATCTGACTCATTATTTGAGAGTTGGTAGTAACAAAATATGACTATAAATATCTGGAATCTTATATATATGATTCACTTCTTTGTCCATAACCAGAAGCAAGTCAAACCCCACTGCTTTTTAGAAGTTTTTGTATCATAGTTCACTCTCTGCTCACAACAAGAAAGTTTGAACTTAAAGTTGCAAATGGTTTTCAGCAGTGTACCCGTCTATTGTCAGCTAACAAAAAGGCTTCATGAAAGAAAAACCTCAAACATACAGCAAACAAAATCAAAAGAGAATGAAAATAAATAGGAGAACTACCCAAAACTATGACCTTTCTGCAAGTCGTGTCTCAAAATAATAATAGTGTGAGGCTCCTCTTTTATGACTTTAATGGTAATGAAGGTTCTTATGAATGTTAAACTGTTCAGTTAAAATTGACTTAACAAAATTAGCTAAAAACAAAAAAAAAGGGGAAAAAAAGGAATAAATTGAACAAACTGAACCACTTTATATAATGAAATATCATGTCTGAAATGACTAACATAGAATTCTAGCAATATCTGGTACTGCTTATAAGCTGTCTTGCATCCAGTTGCGAAAAAGCTTACCTTCAATGAAGCACAAAACTAAAAGGCATTATGAAAATCAATAAATGGAATAATCTACATAACATTAGAAGGCATAAAATAAGCTCTAGCTTCCCATGCTATTGAGAGTTCATATATGCATATATTTACAATAACTGCTGAAACAAGTAAATATATGTCAACCTAAAATATAACATCATATATCATTAAATGCAAGGCAATATGATGATAAGTTGGGATTATCTGTACATAGGGAAAAAAAATAAAGGATAGGCATTCACTCAGCAGTCAGAAAAGTGGAAGAATGTATTGATTAACTAGTGTTGCATAAACAAGCAATTGTTATAAAACCAACATTGCCAAATGTACTCACTGAATTTTTGTTTCTATGTCATCAGCATCAGAATCAGCTTCAGCTATTGGAATATGAGCTAATTCTGGGAACTTTTCCTTTCTGGTTTCGTTCCATGCCATTTCTGGAAACTTCTTTGTCTCATCATCGTCCATGGATTTTTTATTTCCTCTGCTAAGCTGGTCATAAATAGATGGACTGTCCCTCTTGCTTCTAACATTGTCCTTTTTCGGTCTTTTCACATTCAGCTGTTAAAATATAGAGAAGATGACTGCTAATATGATATAGCATTAATCTCACAATAAATATATGTATGAACCAATTAATAAACTCTTCCTCCAGTTTCAAAATACCAACAAAGGAACTATTATAATGTGTTCGGATTTCTATTTCCTTCTTTCAGAACATTTATCAGATGCTACTATTTTGATAACTATTAGTGTTAGGAAAACAGTTTTTATATGAGATAAAACACACTAAGCCTTGTAGTCTTGCTTCTTTATCATAAGATTATTTTAAAGGCTTTTTCAAATGGATCTATCACAGCCTATCTTCATCAAGTTTATGAATAGCTTTTCTACATTACAGCGATATTTTTGTCCTGTTCTGTTTTATTAATGAGTGAATTAATTAATTTTATGTTTTGCAGCTTGGGAAGAAAAGAATTATGAACATAACACATAAATTTCAAGAGCTGTACAGATCAAACCCTGACATGAAACACCATTCATAATCTAAGTAAGTCATCACTGATTACCTATAATTTGGGATTCTGAGAAGATCACTTTCTCATATTTAAGACATTTCACAAAGATAAAAAAATATTTAAATGAAAGATTACTTTTCACAATTACTATTAAAGTAATAATTTGACCAGAACTTGTATACAGGTTCTTTACATAAAGTGGATATATTTCTAGGGGCTCCTTGTTAGATATAATCTGTTCACAAAAATGAACATTTATGTGATAACATATATATGCCATGCTTTGACAAGAAATCAACATAGAACCTCTCATTTTCAGCATTTATTCAAGTTAGTCCTACAATGCTTACAAAGAGGAGGAAAAATAGTGGACTGTGCTTGCATTACTTTTAAAGCAGTTTGATTCAGAGTAAATTTATAGTGCTTTACCTCCAAAAAATATCTGGCTAGATATCTAAAACAGCGACGCAGTAGACCCGGTCGTATTGCCTTCCTGAGCAAGAATCTTTTTACATGTTTCTTACTGTGTCTTCGCTTCAACAGGATGATACAACGAGCTAAACAAATTGAGAAAAAGAAAGGAGAATAAATAAAGACCAAGACTTGGCATGCTTGGAGAAACTAAACATTCTATGTCACTGAGATCATTGAGGCACTTCACTTTTGAGTGAAAAAATAACAATCACCCAAGACAATATTATCTTTAGTTGTACTTCAGCACTTGACTTCTCTCCAATTTTCTTTCACAGTGCATGGTATTTTAACACAAAAATTTAATAGTTTTCTGGACAAACTATCAATTTCTTTCATTTCCAAATTCCCAATTGCAATAAAACATAAAAGTTGTCTGGACAAACTTATTTGCAAAAAACTGACACTTATAACGATGCTGATGAGATGCTTGTGAGCACTGAAATCGTTTCATTTCCCAACAATGCATGGTTTCATCTATAATTTGTTATCCCTCAAAGATTCATGTGATATTTTTTAGTACGAAACTGGGATCTGATACTAAGAATAGAAATTAAAGAAAATTACAAAAATATTGGCAAGAAAATATGAAATAAAAGAAAAATCATTAAAACTACAATAAAGATTTAGGGGGATTCTTGGGTGGGATTTTCACCAATAAAGGGTCAAATTATCAATTTTGGGATTTCAACAAATTTCTATTGTTGATTATGTCTACATCGTGAATACCAAGTGCCAAAGCTCAATTCTACTAGTTTCAGCCCCTAAAACACCTTTGAAAGTACAGATTATACCTCATTATTTTGAATTTTACACTTTATCGTCCATTTTCTCATGTCTTTTTTGTTAACAGAACTTCGCTAGTCTTAAAATCTTAGCCGTTTATTATCAGCCATCAGATTTGGTTCACTGATATACTATTCATATTTGTAGGTAATACGCTGGTTAGTTTGACGTTTTTCATACTAAGATTGCAGAAATTGTTTATTCTTTTAACCTGGGTTGTTGTTTTCAAACCTTTTCTGTTAACACCAACTTTAGAACCCTCCTGTATCCACGAGTATCTCATCCATCATCAACAAATAAAACCTAGCCTATTACCTCCATATAGGTCTTATCTTTCAATGTACACTCATAGGAAGTAAATATCTTTATTGGTTTTGTAAAATTTAAGAAGTTTAATTAGTTGTTTACATTTCAAGATGGCCACCACTGCCATAACAACAAGCAATATACTGAAATTTTTGTGACTGAGTAGGTTCACAGTAAGTTCAATTCACACTAAGGACATTTCATATCACTGAGGCCAAATTTTAAAGACCTCAAAACTTCACCCTCGCACCCCCTTAAATTATATCTCTATGCATAAGCAAAGTATTGCTCCTGAACATAAATATATGCTTCTGTTCTTGAAAATTTCTCCTTCAACTACAATAATTAAAAAATAACATCTTATCCTACCACCTACTCAATAAATCACTGAAGTCTTATGCAGAGAGTTTTTTCTTCTGAGAACATGAAACTTATGCAATAAATTCAAACAACTCCTTACAAATCAAAGATGTTGCACAATGTTCACCATACAATTCATCTGAAATTCAAGAGCAGAGGTCATCACATACATCTTTTTATACGAATGTCTTGAAATACAAGACATAGACTGTCATGTTTGTTTGTGTTGGGGCTTAACGGCACACCAGCACAATAACGGCTATATTATGCCAAACACGATGGGTACATTCATACAGTGAAATTCTGGTCAAGGTGTAAATAGGTAAAATGTAGCCCTGAACGGGCAATGGGTTTAT
>JBCEWB010634970.1:0-10000 GCA_039654565.1 Peronia peronii
TCTATCTATCTATCTATCTGTCTATCTATCTATCTATCTATCTATCTATCTATCTATCTGTCTGTCTGTCTGTCTGTTTATCTGTCTGTCTATCTGTCTGTCTGTCTGTCTATCTATCTATCTGTATGTCTGTCGTCTGTCTGTCGGTCTGTCTATCTGTCTGTCTGTCTCTCTCTCTTCTTCCATTTGTATTCTCTCACAACCTCTCCTCCCCCTCCCCCTTTCTTTTTCATCAACTCTCTCACTCATTCTCAACTACTCCTCTTCTCTATCTCTCGCCCATTCCAGTCACCCTGATTCTGTCGCTTTCTATCATTATTAACCCCAATTTATTTCTTTCATTCCCTCAACTGATTTTCTTTCCCCCGACACGCTTTATCTCTATCTCTATATCTCATTCTCATACACACTCAGTGATATATTTCATATTATTTCAATACTGTGAATTATATTCATCATTTTCAGCTCTACACCAAAGAAGCAACTGTCGTCGTATAAACATATTATTAATAATATATATGAGCGAATATCCTATTATCCTGTATTTGTCTTGAAGACTTCATTTTAAGTAACACCTTGCGTAACAAGATAAAGGTTGTCAAACACTTGAAAGAGTTAGTCACTGACTTCGCTTTGATGTAATTCAAAACAAATAATGTAAAAGTATCTAAAACTATGTAAGAATTGACCAACCAAGCGCAAACTTTTCAGGCCGAAATTCGTCCTGCTGCAGGGCATTAATGAAGGATGTTAATAAGCATAATCATTTCCTTGCATCTCTTCCAGTAAAAGCCAAAATCACAATTGTCTGCAAGAAATAAAAGACGTGTTTTCATATATTTTATGTAAACGTTCTCCGGTGCAAAGAAAAATAAAATAGAAAAATAGAGAAAAAAAACTCCCTGATGAGACAAATATAAATAAACACGTGTACTTTAATATACAATTATGTTTTAACAAGACTGCCCGTAGTGTGTGTGTGTGTGTGTGTGTGTGTGTGTGTGTGTGTGTGTGTGTGTGTGTGTGTGTGCGTGCGCGCGTGCTTTTTGGGGGTTTAGTTCACCTATATAACATTACACTCATATGATAACTGCTTGAGACACTTTTTGGCCCAAATTGATTTCAAGGCACAGCTGAGTACTTCGAGTCCTTTACTACACTGCTCTCAAACCAACATTGAATTCTAAATAAAGGCCTGCATTGTTTGAATTAAAACGTGTGTGAGATGTTAAATGGTGGAATGAAACTTTTGTTTTCTCAAAATGGCCAAAACTGACTTAGGTAATGACATCGTATGAGCGTAACGGTGTTGTTTACCTTAGAGTGTACAAAGTAATAACACAGATCCCACGTTTAGTTCTAATGTGAGGTCGTGTTGGTATAATCATAATGTCCCTTCCAACCACCTCTGGTAGCATCATTAACTTGGGATGCTAGTCCGTTTCCTTTATTGTCGACTACAAACTGGCTAGAGCAATCCTAAGAACCTCTGTTCAAAGTGTATGTGTGTGTGTGTGTGTGTGTGTGTGTGTGTATCTGACTCTGTGTGTGTGTGTGTTTTGCAGCAAGGCTGTAGCTAAAACAGTATCACTGACGGGTGGATCAGTGATATGTATTTGGATTTTGACAAAGTCTGAAGTAAGATTGGATACAGATAGGTACAATTTTGGGATTAGATCAAAACCTAACGATTTGCCACAGTGACATATTTTATACAGAATTAGGAATGGCTTCAAAACAATGATCGCCAAGAGCACGATGGATGTTTCACATTAAAAAAATTAATGCAGGATACAGACTTTGTAGACCAAATATATACTTAGTCAGCACAAAATATCTCAAAATAAGAATAAATAAATTTCATTGATCCACAACGGGAAATTAGTCTTGGAAAACATTTATGGCATAGACAGTAGTTTTACATTAAGCATTAAGAGAGTTTAAAGTCCTAGATGATTATTTTAAGCTTATATTTTGCTCAGCACTGCTATTATATAATTATAATTGTTATATTATTATTATTATAACCATCATTATCACTATAACTATTTATTAAATGCAACTGGAAGGGGAGGGAATTCAGAGGATGTGAGGAGGGGCAGATTAAGTTTAGAAACCATTTTAATCTTTTAGTGCGATTTTGATTATACAAAAAAAAAAAAAAAAATACGTGCGCAACTTCAATTTATGTTTTTAAGACTTTCCAGTCTAATAGAACTTTCTATGTCCTCGATATGGCTTGACTTCAGAGGTTTCTTAGGCATGAAGGGGAGGCAAGAAAGGCCTGGGCAAGTTCTGAGCAGTTTTGCATAGAAGGACCAGCTGTAGACATCATCAGCTTTCAGTGATGATTTCGTTGAGAGATCGTCACTTGCGTCTTTGGAGGCGTCCATATGTTTCATACCACGGGATTCCAAGGTACCTGGAGATGTAAAATTAGTTAATGGTGCTTGCTACTTGGAATGAACTCTTCTTATTTAGCTGAATTACTATCCGGTATCAAAAGATCGTTTAAGTTTACTTAACCAGTCTTTAAATCCTGTTTCTCAAAATGGCTCTACCTATCTTGGCATCTGGTCTGTAATCCCTCCTCGTCTTATTAGCTTCTCTTTCTCGACTTTTTCGATGCTTAGAGATTAGAATATCAAATCCGAGACCACCCGATAACTGAGGAGGGGATCTAACAACTAAACCACGGTAGAGATAATAATAAAGGTTATTTTCAGTCTCACTTACCCAGGAAACAGCCGCAAATATATTTTAATTTTTATAATCATACTTGTAACGAAGTCTTTGGAACACGTAGAAGGTAATGTTAAACGAAATTGATTTTGAAAATTAAATTCAATTTTGAAAAAGGACAAGAAAACAACAACAACACAAGAATGGAGAAAATAAATATGAGATGAAGGGAGAAAATTGATGACATGGAAGGAGATGTAACTTATGAGAGTTGGAGAGAGATAAGAAATGAAAAAGAAAAAGAGTGGGGTAAAAAAGATTATTTATAAAAATGAAGACCCGTTAAAATAAGTAAGAGAAAAGGAAAGGAAGGAAAAAGAAAAGAAACAGAAAAACAATGAATAAAAGAAAACACAACATCAGTAGATGCTATGTTAGAAGAGGGAGAGAAATAGTCAACTTTCTGAAACGAGGAACAAATAAGAAGTAGACCTGTCTTCTAAAATGAAACTCCACCTCTGTCTCACCTGGAGCTGATGCGTCAAGAATGAGTGCCAGCATCCCGCCCAGGAACATTGGCGTACCCAGGATAATCTTGATCACCCTATCCACCTCCTCCTGACCTGTTTTAGCATAGGAAGATAAAATGAGATAAGATAAGATAAAATAACACCGTAAGATAATATAAGATAAAATATGACAGAGAAGATAAGGTAAGATAAGATTTTTTTTTAAAGGCAAGGGAAGGAAAGGCAGGGTAAGGTAAAACACGATAAGTCAAGATCCAAGATAAGGCAAGAACAGATAAACTACCACTGCATTCTGTGACCCATCTTGAAAGAATAATGTTTACATACCACAGTACAATTGGTTTACAGCAAAACATCTTATTTGTAGAATCTAATGTAAATTAACAACGACAATTGATTCACAGCAAATTATTCAACAATAAAAAGAAAATTAATTCCAGTTCAGTCCAAACATTTAGTCCAAGAAATTTCTCACTGTCAGAAATTAAGCTTAAACTCACTCGAACTTCGTATTGTCTCTTGTATTTTAATATACACGTAGATCATAACAGAATGCACAAGATTTTTATGAAGAGTTTGGTCATTTCTCGCAACATTTTATAAATTTTCAAGAAGCTTTGGAATTCATTTTGTTCTCCACAACTACTTTAATTCTTTTTTTCACTATTATGACTATAGGCATTTGGGTTCTATGTGAGAAATTCTTCCAGCTCTCGGTTACGGCAACTGGAACGTTAGGTCAGCAAAAAAGCAATATTTGGCAGGCAGCATAAACTTTGATCTCCAAAACTGCAATAGTCACTGAGTTTAACATTTGAAACTAAAGTAAGCTTACAGAGAGATTCTCATTGAAAAGGATTGGCTGAAAGAAACTAATAAAGAGTAATACTTTTATGAAAGAGCTTAAGACCACCATAGTTATGTTCCAAAGTGGACTAGACATGCCTAGGGCAATGCAGTCACTGATCTATATTAAGGTAACTCACCTGTGTTGAGGTCGGCCACCTATATTAAGATCACTCATCTGCAACAAATCGCTCACCTGTATTAAGATCATTCACCTATACTGAGATTGCCAACTGGTCCTGGGTAAAAATATTCACATAAACCAAGATAACTCAAATATACCGAGATCATTCAAATGTGCTAAGATCATTCACCTGTACTAAGATAACTTACCTGTGGTAAAAACAGTCGTCTGCTACCTATTCTAAAATCACTCGTCTGTCTTGAAGTCCTTCACCTGTGCTAAGATCACCCAACTCACCGGTGCTTATGACATCTGGATACATGTCCAGAGCCACAGGTATGACGATACCAGCAGCAAAGGGTACACCAAAGACTAGTATATTTCTTGAGGACGTCATGTCCACTTTCTTCAGATATGAAAAGCCGATGCTGACCAAGGTTCCTATGACAGTCATAATAACTCCGCCTGTAGACGAGTTAAATAAAAATTAGTCTTTTGACTAAATCAGATGTTTTGTATGTGGTTATTGATATTAATGTGAGGTGTAAAGATTATTACTTCACAGTTATTAACTCGAATGCTTATAATACTAATTATCTCGTTACTGACCCAGGTGTTAATATATATGTGAAATGTGATGATCATGATGTTAGTAATAATATGAGGCTAGTGAATTTGGGGGAAGTGTGTTTGAACAAGTGTTTGATGTCGCTACAACCATTTTTGTTTTTGTTCTCAGAATCAGGATGTGAATTTGTTTCTTGGAAAATAAAGAATGAATTATTTTTTTCTCATTTGATATTGATTTGATTTTTTAAAAATAATAGTATGTTCCTTGCTTTTCTTTCCCTGTAGATAATCTATGAGACACAACACTTTTGTGAACAATTTTTAAAAGAACAAGAAATTCCCTGTCAAAGATATCAGCTAAAGTCTGGAGTGAATGAGCATACAAGAAAACATGCTGAACATCTATTAACATTCATCCTGCCCCAAGTCACTAGAACCTGAATGAAGACTATGAGGAAAGAACAACAGGTGTCCATTTTGTAATGTTTTCAAATCTACCGACCATGGTTTAGTCAGCCTTGTTCCTCTCGCAAGTTTAATTGTTGATGTTGTTTGTTGTTGTTGTTGATGTAGTTGTGGTTATTTTGTTGATGTTGTGAATGTCGTCGTCATTGTGCTGTCCTTTGTCTGGATAGTATTTGTCTTGGGAGCAAAGAGAGAGGAAAAGAACTGATTCATTCAAGGGTATCTGCGAGCAAATAAATGTCAACATTTTCAATTTTTGGGTCAAAACGAAAAAAAACTTCAATTTTGCTTCTTTGTTCATTTGTACGTCAGACAGGATTGTTTCAGCAAGTGAACAAAAGTGAGAAGACCTTCCTTTTCATGCTTTTGTCTTAATTTTAGTTTTCAAACTGGGGAAGAAATCTTTTGTTTGTTTTTTTCACTGATATTCTCAAAAAATGTTCTACGGAATAATTCTTATCATTTGTTTTATTTTGTATCTAAATAAGCCAAAATTTGCCAAATTGTTTGTCATTGTATGACAAACATTTGTACAGAACAAATTGTAGTTTCTTTACCCATTTTTGTTTTATGGCTGTTTGAATAAAGAAAATTAATGAAGAATGAATAAAGAAAGGATCATCAAGTTGTTCCAGCCGGCTATGAGAGACAGAAACAGCTCAAATCAAAACCAAAAAAAAAATCCTTCTATACAAAGATGTATGCATGTCGTAAGTTGCTTCATGCCAAGTTTCAGAACAAATGACCAAAAAAAACAACAACATTTAAATTATTAGGCAAACATAAGATGTGTGGTAAAGGTCAAAGATGGGCTACCATTACTATTGTATAATAATGAAAAAAAAAATCTTTTGCTTCTTTGCCATGTCCTTGCAACTCAGTGAACAGGTCTGGACGCAAAAACAATCTTTTCTTAAGAAACTGATTTTTTCAATAGCAAAGTAGCATATATCCCTAAGATAATGATTAGCTTGATCAGTCCACGCAGACGAACATCCAAGTCAAAAGTGTAGTAAAGACTCTGAAATCGCGGTAATTATTGTTCAACTTCAGTCTAAGAGTACAGTTCCCGAAACAATACCAGATACTTGTGAAAGGCAAATCAGTATCTGATGTTAAGACATCTCTAAAATCGGATTCTCGGATCAGTTCATTGTACGGCTATAAATGTTTTCTCCTGACACTTTTGGAAACACTTTTTTTTCTTCTCAAAATTCAGCCAAAGGATAGGTGTTCAACAGAAAATTCTGAAAATGTTATCCTATGCTAAAAATGTGTGTGTTTTTTGTGTTTGTTTCTTTGTTCGTTTTTTCCTTTCTCTCTCTCTCTCTCTCTCTCTCTCTCTCTCTCTTTTATGATATACTTTTCACAATTTTCTCTGGCCATATTTCAAATAAACACATCAAATGTGATTTTTTTTTCCTCTTTCGCAATACCTGAATCACATAACATCTCATTTGCTCAACAAAGAGAAGTAACTGGCTGACTGAATAAAACTGGTTTATTTGTTGCTCCGGACACAAAATTGATTTACAGATCGAGTACTTACTCAGCACAGGGTTGGGAATGGTTGTGATGGCAGCTCCAGCTTTGCCAATGGTGGATACAACCAGTAGAATAACGCCGGCACAATACATCACTGAGCGACTAGCAGTCTGGATTCCATTGGGATTTAACAGAACAATGAAGCTTTTAATAACATTTGTTTGCTTTATGTTTTGTGGTAAACCTAATATAGATCTAGGCCAGGGCCATGCCAGTGACACATGATGTTCTGAGATCAATTACAGTTTAATCCCTAATAAATGCTTGGTGGATGGATGGCCAGAATGGCTGGATGCCTGGATGTATGGATAGATGGATGGATGGATGGATGGATGGATGGATGGATGGATGGATGGATGGATGGATGGAATAGATGGATGGATGGATGGATGGATGGATGGATGGATGGATGGATGGATGGATGGATGGATGGGATGGGTAGATAGATGAATGGATGCAGCAATGGGCGGGCAGACGGATTTCTAAGTGGATGGATTCATGACTGGATGGATGGATGGATGGATAGATGGATGGATGGATGGATGGATTAGTCGATGGATATATGGATGGGTGAATGGCTGGCTGGCTGGCTGGCTGGATGGATGGGTAGATGTATGGGTGGATGGATAGATGGACAGATGGGTGGACGGATGGATGGATGAACGGATAGAGAGATGGTGGATGGATAGATGGATGGATCGATGGATGGATAGATGGATGGATGGATCGATCGATTTGAGTAGATTGATGGATGGATTGATGGAGTAATAGATGGATGGATGAATAGATGAATGGGCGGTTGGTAAGGAAGATGAGGACAAGGGACCGACGGAAGAGAGAAAGACAGAAAAAGACCTGGAGGAGGGAAAGGGCAGCAACATAGGGGCTTGGGGGGGGGGGGATCGGGGTCTTAACGAAATAAATTAATTTATCAAAGGCTTGAAGAATAAATACGGCGCAAGGCGAGGGTCAGCAAGTTGAAAGAGAAAGCGCTGTGCACTCATGCGGCCTCGTTACAGAACAGTGATAACGCTCGCGTAGCTTAAATTGGTGTGAAAATCTACGCCAGGCTTGTCTTCGAATTGTTAAACAAAACAGAAATAGCGAAAACAAAAAGCCAAACACTGAAAAAATGAAAAAAAAATATATAAAGAAGAAAAGACGGAGAGTTAGAAAGAAAGAACAAAAGAACGCTGGGTATGTCATGTCTCTGTGTGTGTGTCTGTCTGTGCGTGTGTAATGTATATATTATGCAGATATATATGAACGAATGTATGGATGGACAGACAGACGGACAGAAGGATGGACTGATAAACGGACGGATGGGTGAATAGACGGATGGACGGGTCGATGGATGGATGGATGGATGGATGGATGGATGGATGGATGGATGGATGGATGGTTGGGTGGATGGATGGATGGATGGATGGATGGATGGATGGATGGGTGGGTGAGTGAACGGATGAATGGATGGATGGATGGATGGATTGATGGATGAGTGGATGGATGCATGCATGCATGGATGGAGGGATGGATAGATGGAGTACTGACCGGCAGATGAACAGATAGCTGGAACAAGGGAAAACAGACGGAGCGGGCAAGGAATGACGAAGAAGAGAAAGACAGGAAAACATGTTCACCATCTTTATCGTGTTCAAGACGATGTTTTTAACTCATTGTAACCGTAAGGTTGTAAGTAAATCATGCAGCTCCAATTTAGTCCGCGCATTCGCCCTCTCAATTCTCGATCTGCCACTTAGAAACAGAATCATTACATACAGCGCTCCGAAGTTCCTTCCTTTCCAGGCACCTAACATTCCTGACCTACACCCGCGTCGGGAACACAAGTATTCTGTCAAACTGGTGGCCTTTCTCTTATATTCTTATTAAACACATCTTCATCCTTCTTCCAGCCTCGTGCCGGAGAATCAGCTTGTACTCTGGGAGAACAAAATGTATTTAGTTGTCAGCCAAATTAGTTCCACATGCCACGGACAAGCGGCATTTCATCCACATCGTAAAGAGGGGAAACGCCACTTTTCTCATCTAATTTGAAACAATGGCACTGGTAAATTCAGAAGAAAAAAAAATCAATGTCCTTTTTTGTATATGTAGTGTTCGTATCGAATAAGAAAGGTAAATTTGATTTTTTTTAAAATGCTCTTTTGTGTGTGTGTGTGTGTGTGTGTGTGTGTGTGTGTGTGTGTGTGTGTGTGTGTGTGTGTGTGTGTGTGTGTGTTTTGCTCACCGGTTTACGACGTTTGCGAATATTTCTCGTATATGAAAGTCAAATGAACACTTATGACATTCTTATAACTATCCGCCCACCAGCCCACCTATCTATCCATCCATTAATCCATTCATCCATTCCCATCCACCCATTCATTCATCCATCCATCCATCCATCTATCCATCTATCCATCCATCCATCCATCCATCCACCCACCCATCCATTCACTCATCTCTCTTATTGGGAGAGGAAGGGGTGGGGGTGGGGAAATCGGACAAATGCCATCGATGACATTTTAATCTCCTAAGATCCAGAGAAGCTTTTGAAACAAAATGAAAAACAGAGGCAGAGTTGAATTTCCATAGACGTATTCTGGGATCATTAATCTATATTGGCCTGAATATTTGGCTCTGCCTTCTAAGACTACTTTCTCGCTCGAGTAGAACGTCAACGGTGCTCTAAGTTTTCAGTCTATTGAAATGTTTTTTGTTTTTTTTTCCCTAAAAAATGTATCCTACATGCCACAGCGGGTTGTAGGAGGTTAAATAGACATGTATTATTATCACTGGTATTATTTATTCTAATTGCTTCTTGAGCTTTCGGATCTAGGCTGAAGGAAAATTACTTTGGCGAAATCGAAAATTTTAACATAATCTGTCCACATAAATTATTATGGAGTGACTATTGCGGCCATGTGGAAAGTTTATTTTGGGTTTGGGCTTGGTGAGCATTTTCAGTCAGATTCATCTCGTTACTAATAAAAAAGGTGTTTGGTGAACATTGTTTACAAGTCAACACAGTCAATTGTCTGTGTTTTAATCAAATTATGAGGACATTTTATGGTCTCAACAAACTTTTATGGCCTCAGTGGACATGGCCGCAATAGCCCCTACCTAATTGTTATTGATCAGAAAAATGGGGATGACAGATGGGAAAAAAAATGGTCATGAAGACGCCTTAGTGAGATATGTCTCATATTTCTGGCTTCCGAAGTTTTGGGCCTCTATT
>JBCEWB010634970.1:15000-17750 GCA_039654565.1 Peronia peronii
GAAGGTTGCGGGTCGATGGGATTTCCCGGGATACTGGTGAACTCTACTGAGGGATGGGCTTTGGTCAATGATAATGACCATGATGATGGTATCTTCTCCTCCCTTGATATGACGATGATGATCGTATGATAATGACGATGATGATAGTATGATAATGACGATGATGATAGTATAATAATGACGATGATGAAAGATGATAATGACGATGATGATCGTATGATAATGATGATGATGATAGGATCATAATGACGATGAAGATAGGATGATAATGACGATGATGATAGGATGATAATGACAATGATGATAGGATGATAATGACGATGATGATAGGATGATAATGACGATGATCATAGGATGATAATGACGATGATGATAGGATGATAATGACGATGGTGATAGGATGATAATGACGATGATGATAGGATGATAATGACAGGATGATAATGACGATGATGATAGGATGATAACGACGATGATAGGATGACAATGCCGATGATGATACGATGATAATGACGATGATGACAGGATGATAATGAACACTGTTCAACTCTAATGTAAAAAGGAAAAAATAAGCATTGTTATAAGGTTGAGACAAACACCCGGAAACATCAATTAATTAATTAACTTGGTTTTGTTGCCCAGAAGAAGAGTCAAGTTGACGAAAAGTTGGCAGAGTATTACTGTTAACAACAATATCAAGTCCTTTGTATAAGTTATTTGCTTTTTTTCTGCACTGTTTAATTAGTTGCCCGTTTTTTTTTAAGCCTTTCAATCCTAAGAAACTAGGATTATCTCGGCTTTTTTTAAGAGGTTGCCTGATCTTTTTTTTTTTTTTTTTGCTGAGACTTTTTTGTGGGTAGAAATTTGGAATTTGGAAATTTTGCCCAGACAGCGGCACGCAGCCTACTCTTTCATCGAGTTTGAACTGCCAAGGGTTCTTTAACCTGCTAAACGTACACACGGGAACTCCGAAATATATTCGCCCTTATCCGAGAAGGCTAGACGTCGGTTTCCCTACCCACAGGAAGAGAGGGGACCGTTGAGTCACTGAAAAAATGCGGGTTTTCGAACTTCTGTCCCTCCATCCCCCGATGCAGGACCCGCGAGTCGATCCTGGCCCGTTTCCTCCGTCAGCAGACGCCATACCACAGAGCCACTGAGTCCCCCTATCTGCCGGTTGGACAGTCTTATCATATTTTATAGTATGATAATCACGATGACGATAATATGATAACGATGAAGATGACAGTATTCCCCCCCCCCCCACTCGGCCCTTTCCATTCTTTCTGCCATTATCCGCCTGTTCCCTATCCAATTATGTCTCTCTTTCTTTCTCCAACTCTATGAATTCTCGATATCTCTTTCTCTCTCCAGCTGTATCGCCCTCTCTCTTCCCAATCTTTCCTCTCTCACGCTTTCTTTCTCCCTCTCCATTTCTCTTTTCTTCTCCTCCTATCTATCCCTCTCACTTTTCATCTCTATCTCTATCTTTCTCTCTCTTCGTCTGCCCCCCCCCCCCTTTTTCGCCATCTTCCTCCACCTCATCGCTCTCTCTCTCTCTCTCTCTCCCTATAATTGTGCTCTGTCCATCATTCACTCATTTTCTCTACCCATCTCTCCTGTCTTCACCCATTCCTCTCATCTTCCCAAGACAATAGATAGCATTATGAATTCCAAAGACATTTCTATCTTACCCCAACTCCTCCCCTCCCGGCCCATTCCCTTATCCCTCTATCCTTCTATTTCAATGGCCTGGAGGCCGATAAATCCCCCAGCACTCCAAATGCCAGCGGGGATATGACAAAAATTGGAAACAGCTTTGGCATTGCTGAGACTCCCCCCCCGCCCCCCCTCCCCTTCCTCTCTCTCTCTCTATCTGCTCTCTGGATCTGTGTGAGTACTAGAAGGTGAGAGAGAGTGGGGGGAGAGACGGTGGTCAACGGTGAGTGGAGAGGTGCGGAAGGAGGAGAGAGGGGTGCATATGGAGGCCGATTCGACTTATACATATTAATCGAGTTATAAGTAGGTTGGAATCTCTACCGTGTTGACAGACTCCTGGAAGGTGAGGAAAATGTACTCATGTTCTTAAAGGGAAGAAGATCACCATATGTATTCAAACAGATAGATAAATAAATAAAAATAAATAAATAAACAAATAAATAAACAAGTGAATAAATAAGTGAATAAATGAATGAATAAATTCATTATTTAATAAATTTACAAGAAAAATAGAAATTCGCCACTTCCATCAGTTTACTCCATGTTCAAGTTATCAATTCTCCAATTTGTTGTTTCTTTTAATGCATATGCGTTAGTTATCGCTTGATAGTGTAAGTTTACTAGTTACCGCGATATCTTTTATATTACATGACATAAACTAGGATTGTATAAAAAAAGTTAGAATTATCTTTCATAGGCAGCTGAAGACGATGTCGTTCTAGTCAACAGACAGACAAAAAGATCATCAACATCTCCAAAGACAGAACAGTTGGATGGCGAGTTACGGGTAGACCGAGGGCGTGGAACTTACCAACATGTGCGGCGTGTGATCTGTTTGACAAGGGGCAAGCCATGGGGAAAACCCAAATAAACACTAGATATGGCGAGAGCCGGGACACAGAAAGTATCTCCAGGATGAGAAAGTTTCGGGGGAGAGGGAGGGAGAGGATCGGTGGACATAGATAGATAGATAGATAGATAGATAGATAGATAGATAGATAGATAGATAGATAGATAGATAGATAGATAGA
>JBCEWB010635081.1:0-17747 GCA_039654565.1 Peronia peronii
TCCGCCCCATCCCCCCCGACCACTCCCCCCCCACCCCCACCCCGTCCCCCTTCCTCCCGCCCCCGACAGTATTCTGACCTAGGAAAAAAAAAAGGTTTTCGTTTACCTAAAGGAGTTTTGGCAACGATATTTTAAACTGTCGTCTTTTTTGCCCACCATAATATTAATTGAAAATCCTATATGAGATGCATTACTTTGCTGGAAAACAGTCCAGTACCATTAAAGACCGGCAAACGAGAAGAGCATCAGCATCCAAGTTTATGGACAGCTTTCTCAGTAACGGATCTTTTGCGTATATTGCCGATCTTACAGAACAATCTATGATTGAGTAATACATGATCACTTGTGGGCAACACTGTTCTGGCGTTAGGCATTACTGAATCGTGGACGTACAAATCAGTTTATTTGACGTGTCGATCTAAAATCTCAGCCGTACAATGTATCTTTCTAGCTTAAGGACTGTTGATGTTATCGCTGTGTTGTTGTTTGTTTATTTTATTATTTAAAAAAAAATATCCCCATTTTATCTTCTATCTTCGCCTTTTTGTCTCGCATAGCACTCATCCGCCTTATTTCATTTCGTTTTCTTTCGTTTTTTGTCTCGTCCTAGCTCTGTTCCGCTGAGACAACCACTAGCAGGAGGTTCAAAGCCGTAAAGAGGATGTTACGAGCAGATAGTCATATGGAGACAGGGTTCTTAACTCGCTAAGATATTAATATCTATATTAATCTCTGGTCTTATTTGTGTGAAAAGCAGTGATCATTTACATTTTGGAGCCGACTTGTTTCCCTTGGCTGAGAGTTGTTTCCCTTGGCCAAGAGTTGCTTCTCTTAGTGAAAATGTCTATTTTATAATTATTGTGATTATTTATGTTAATCATCAATGTACGTCTTGTCAAAGATAATGAGTTATCACATGTCATGTCCATGTCTATGTCTATGTCTCGTAATGATGTCATATTGATGTTCAGTATTATTATGATGATGTTTGTGGCTCTATGTGCACCCATAATGAAGTACAATTTCTGTATCATGATGTCTGAATCGTTTCAGTGCAACAAATGGAGTTATGGTACGTTATGAGTTTTTGTGTGATCACTCAATGAGTGGTGAATGCTCGATGATTCACAGCATATGAAGACTCACCACTTTATATTTGTAAAGAATGTGAAGAAATTTTATTTTTGTGGCTATTGTTGATTTTATTAGAGCATATTACTATTATAATGAGCATTTGAGATGTATTGTTAATCTATGGGATTTCAACGGAAAAATGCTATGCTTAAAAAAAAAGAAAAATAAGATAATGTATGAGTGATTCATGACTTAGGCAGACAAATCAAATATTTGATGAAATCAAAAATGTTATTATGATGATATTTATTTGCCATCGGTTGCAGCTGACAGATGTCCATTTTAGTGTAGAATGCCACCTATTTCAAACAAAGTAAAATAGAAGTACCCCCTCTTTAATCTCGATTACTCCCAGTGAAATTATGATTCCCCAGTCAGGCTGTAAGTTATGGCTGGTTGCTTTCAGCACACTTTCAATTGTTGTCATCTCCTGTAGTCGATACCCGCTAATTAGTGAAAACTAATAGACCATTGATTGATTAGTGAAATGAGGAATAAATATTGATATGGACAAGCATGTAAGATTTCAATACGTCCTTTATACCATGATTCTAAAAGTCCAGGAGCTCAATAAGAGTGACATTAAAATGCCATATCGAGAAGACGATAAACAAAGAATTGTAGTGTACATTTTTAAATTTTTTAAATTTTTTAATTTTTATTTTATTTATTTATTTATTTATTTTTTAAACTTGCCTCTACACTAAATAAGGTTCGGATATTCAATTGAAAATCAAGGAAAATTGTTTAACTTTCAACAGGTACCTGTATTTATCAGTGATATTATAATAAGTAAATACATATATGGAAATAATTATGGCCTCAAGGAAACTTGCAAATTCCCCATTATGTATAGGCTAATGATAAAACACATATACAAATCTTGCGAGCAATGATTAAAGTAAAAATCGACGGATGATTCAGGCCGAAATAGCAGAATATGATTTTGCTGTTTTAATCTGTAAAAATTCAAATTGAACAAATTCAGAATTGAAAAAAATGACAATTCCGAAGTTTGAAATTTCAAAGTCTGGCTTCAATTCTAAACTACGATATTGATCAGGAGGTTCTATCGTCGAAGGTCACAAAAAATTCATTACTTTATATACTTTTCTGCACATGAGTTATCCTATAATCATAATTATAATCCGTTCTCACTCACTGTTCAGTTTGTTTGTTATATCATCACTGCAGGGATATACATCATTAGAGGATGAGTCTTGGACTTCTCAGTGCAATATAATTAGGAAACAACTCCCATCCCTCCCAGCGGACGAATCTATGGCACGACTTTACAACGAATCCGGTAACGACTGATTTACTTGCGAAAACGACTGTTTTCTGTACTATTCACTATCGTCAGAGAGTTTGTGCTTGTTTGTGTGTTTGAAAGTTGAAAGAGAAAGAGGGAGAGAGAGAGAGAGAGAGAGAGAGACAGAGAGAGAGAGAGAGGTCACTTTGACGAATTCATTTCGATTTGGAATTAAATTTTTTACTTTTAGTCTGATGTTATCCATGTTCTCATTTCATTTGTACTCGGTAAATTGAAATTGTCACAGCATCTATGAGTCTTTTAAAGAGCAAAAAACGAGCGACAGACAAAAGGGTTAATGGACAGGCTCCGATTTGTTTCAGAGAGAGAGAGAGAGAGAGAGAGAGAGAGAGAGAGAGAGAGAGAGAGAGAGTTTTGATAGATGTCTATACAACTTGTATACGAGTTTTCTTTTTCAAATCATATGTTCTTAATATAAATTACATAAAATCCATGTTTTTATTTTATATGACCTCTGTTTTTTTTTTCAAATGTTAAAATATTCATAGAATCTGTTTTAGAAGAGGAAAAGAAAAAGAAAGAGACAGACAGGCAGACAGAGGAGTTGGAGAGAGAGGGAGAGAGAGGGGGAGGGAGAGATTATAAAAAAAGAAATTACCATTTTCTTTTGTTTTCAATGTTGATAAAATGCTGAATAAAGTTTGGTTTTTCTAAGATGAAACATGTGTGTGATCTGTCAATGTCTTTTTACCATCAAGTCATAAAAAAAGAAAATAAGTGAGAATGCTTAATTAAGGATCTCTCTCTTGTTGTCGTGAATTCGCAAAGCCCTAGCGACTTTCAGTATCATATATCAGTACAATAATATTATCTTTCTTGTAAAGCTATATTGACGTTTATTTTTGTTTAATGAACCTAAGTAGACTATTGCTTTTCGTTTTTTTCTCTATTCCCCGAACACTCAGAGAAATCATTTGAATTCAAAGCTCAAGATGGTACCACTATACCTTGTCAAATCAAATTGTGCACGCTCGTAGTCCTTTTACCAGATTAGGGTATAATCCGTTCCTGTGGTACAAGATTTAAGAACAGATTTGGGTAATATAGTCATCCCGTCTGCTGTCAGAGGCTGGGTGGCCATTTCTGGCTAGCAGATCGGGCCCGATCCAGAAATTCTGCCATTTTTTCCTTTTCCTTTGGGTCACTCTTGCCTTAGATCTCTCTCTTACCTGGGTGTTTTTTTTTTGTTTATTTGTTTGTTTTTTTGCGGGGGTAGGGGAAGGGGTTGGGGGGGGGGGGGGTTAGTAGGGGAGACTCTCCGGACTGATCAAGTCATATTATCATTCCATTGGTAGTCGGTGACAATAATCTATGAGTAGTATAATGGTGCAGTGGCTTCCCTCTTTTTTATTTGACCTAGCATTCTTTAACAGCTATAGTATGTAAGTGTATTTTCAACAGTCAATGAGCAAAACATGAATTAATCACACTTTTCCTTGTGTGTTAAGACAAGTCTATTTTATTTGCTTCTATTGTAGATGTCCTGTATGAAATGTTGTTATATTTTCAGGTTCGTTGGAAAAAGATGCACAGTCATGTGAGACTGAGATGCTTGTTGACTAAGTTAAAGTGAAGCAAATAGTTTCTTTTTGAGCAAATCATTCACACAACGGTGGAAGGAGGATCGATCGATCTCGAGAGGACGCGTCCATGTCCAGACAGTCTCTAACAGAAGCATCAGGAAAAGCTATTTACTCATTGCCACATTATTTTCATTGTTATGAATAACCCGGTTAAGGGAAGTGCTGTCCACGTAGATGAGAACATTTTTAGTAATGCAGCCTCTGAAAAATCGATTGTCATCCTTTTTCACTGCCCAATGGCATAGGAATAAAGCAGTGCTTGGCAGTGGTAACGGCTAGGTTACCGACAAAATTCATCTGGACCTGTCTTGCCTGGGGAACGTTTTTACTCTCGGATGTTGCTGAAAACTGCAATACAGTTTGTTTTCGATGCATCAAGATAAAGTGTTTTCATTTAATTCTTGGTAAAAATTGATAAAAGTCAAAGTTTTAGATGCATGCTCTCACAAATACAAGTACATGTCAATCTATGCCATTTTCTTTTGGCTACAGATTATAACTACTTCACGTAACTTAATTATCACAAGGTCATATCATATCAAGATTCAAGTCCGTGATAGACCTCAGACCACTGTATAAATTAAAGTTGTTAAATCATTATCTTCCTATACACATTTACTCAGTTTATGGTAATATGTTTACTCTTAGAAGATGTACAAGGTCATTGCTGAAACTAGGCGTTGTAACTATTGCAAGTCTAACATTAAAATAGTGTTCTTTTCTAAAATGGTGTAATTTCCAAGCAACAGTTTCGTCGTTTGAAGAGGTGGGAGACAGCGTCGTCCTCAAATATGGTTTTTGCTTTAAAAATCGATTTTGGTGGTTGTTGTTTTTTTTTCTTTTAAAAGCTCCGCGTTTTCTGAATAAAACAATCTTATTAATAAGTGGATATGTCCATTCTAAAGAGTTTGATTCAAAGGTCATTCAACGGATTACTCGGCCTACTGTCGACCAGGATCTGCTCCTCTGGCTGCTATTTGTAGTGGTAGATCATCAATATTCCACTAGACAGAGGCAAATGATGCATAAACCTTTTATATAATCCCTTGAGTTAAAAACTTGAGCCCAAAAACCAGGGGTGGAATTGGGTTTCCACTCGCAATCACCTGTAGCTCTAACCGCAGGCATTTCTTGCACAACCGGAAGCTGTAGCCTTGCTATATTCAAGCGTGTTTGAAAGCCAGCGTTTCGTAAGCTTTATTTCTAATTATTGATGCTTGACACACTCCATTGTAAAATTATAATAATCATAAGATACAGACCAAACAGTAAGTTTCTTCTTCAGTTTCTAGTTGATGCCTCAATATCAGGTGTCGGAATCATCTCTGCTTATGGAACATTTTTTTTTCCTGTCACATCTAATAATTTACGATGTTGTGTCAGTAAATTTGACTACACCTAACCTTTTTCTCAGGGTAACATAGAATTTGTAACACTTAAAACCATTAACAAAAGCATATTCAAGAGATCAAAATTATTAGGATAAACAAAACATCGACGTTAAACAACAACAACAAAATCTTCTGAATTGTAATACGAAATCTTCAAGGGAAGAGTTAAAAATGTATCTAAAAACTGTTTTATTGCCTTGTCTTATTCATTCCAAACGTACATAAACATGCGTTGTCAAGTGAGAGCATTCAGATACAGAGGTGGCAAAGTCATTACTCACACTTGTAATTGGGTATGATCCGGATTGATCCCCGGTAGTGAATCTCACTGGCAGCACATTTTGTCGTAGAAAAGATGCTTGAAAGGTGGGGTTCCTGAGACCAAATGTTAAATTTTAAAATCAATTTGGACATTTAACGTTTTTCCAAGAAGTCCGAAGTATACTTATATAATTATTATATATTTGAGATGTTTAATATCAAACGTGTTCCCTATGTAAGGTATCTTTTATGCTGGAAGAAGAAGAAGAGAAGGGGCAGGAGGAAAAGTGGGAGTTGTCATAACCGTAGAAAGAAACTTGCCTGCAATGTCAAATTTGCCTAAATTAATGAGGCCCTCACAGTAATCTTTATAAGTTATATTTATGTCCGTTGGTAGCAAAATCTAAGATGTCTCGAAATTAGAACATTCCAAATACCATATACTGTTTTGCGCATATTCGTAATATCACTACGTCATGCCAGAGCCATGCCTAGTGCTGATTGCTACACAGATCACAGACTTGTTCGTGCAACTATCAGGATGATCATCAGGCCAGCAACCAAGAGGAAAAGGCCCACAAACCCAGACTCTCCAAGTCGACCAACTCCCACTGAGAAAAGATATATTCCAAAGAGACCTTGAGCACAAGCTTACCATCATTGAAATTCAAGAAACGGAACCTGAGAGAGATTATGGCAAGAGCTGAAGGACGCACTGCAAAAGACAACGGCAGAGATAGCTGGCTATTCATCAAGGAAAAACAAGGACTGGTTCGATGAAAATAACGAGGAGATACAACAGCTCATTCGTGAAAAACTCTCGTGCCATCAAAGAACACTGTCCCCACCAGACAACCAAGCTGCAAAACCTCCTACAGGCACGCCTACATCATCCTGCAGAGGAAGCTGAAAGAGATTCAGAACAAGTGGAGGTTGGCATTGGCAGAGAGAACCCAACTCCATGTAGACACGGGGAACACCAGCCCTTTTTATGAGGTACCCAGATAAGTCTATGCTACACACCAAATACAAGCCCCACTCCGCTCTTCAGACGGATCAACCCTCCTCTCAGACAGGAAGGATATCCTGAAGCGCTGGACGGAACACTACGGGTCGTTTTTTGGGACATTCGATCAGTCAAAGATTCTTCCATGGACAACACAGAGCAGCAGCAAGTCAAGCACGAGCTTAACAACCCTCCCTCACTGGAGGAGATGACGATTGCGATGAAACAAATGAAGACACGCAAATCCCCTGCAGATGTGTACAAGTACCGTGGTGACCAACTTCTAGCGCAAGCTGACAAACTTGTTCACGCTATACTGGGAGAAAGGGGAACTACCAGGGGACCTCCGGGATGCAGTAATAGTGTCGCTGTACAAGCAAAAGGACGAGAAGTCAGACTGCTCGAACTACTGAGGCATCATCTTACTGTCAATTGCCGGCAAGATCTTGGCACGTATTCTCCTGAATAGACTCACACCACCCATTGCAGAGGAGGTCCTCCCTGAAAACCAGCGCGGATTCCGAGCCAACCGGCGCACCATAGACATGATCTTCGTCCTTCACCAGATTCAAGAGACATGCAGAAAGCAAAATATGGCCTTGTACTATGCCTTCATCGACTTGACGAAAGCGTTCGACACAGTCACCAGAGAGAGACTATGGAAAAACCTCAGCAAACTCAGGTGTCCACTGCGATTCCTCACCATCTTGCGACAGCTACACATAAGTCAGACGGGACACTTGAGGCACAACGACGGCTTCTCGGACACATTCCCCATTGAGAACGGTGTGAAGCAAAGCTGTGTGCTAGTCCAGACTCTGTTCGTGATCTTTTTCAGTATGATGCTCCGAGAAGCAAAAGAAGACCTGCACGAGGGAAGTCTACATACGGCCCTGAACCGACGGGAGCGTGTTCAATCTGCTCTGACTCCTTGCCCGGACCCAGACACTTGAGGACCTGCTGTTTGCAGACGACTGTGCTCTCCTAGCACACACAGAAGAAGCTCTCCAAGCTATCGTCAACAGATTCGCACAGGCAGCCAAGATCCTCGGGCTGACCATCGGCCTGAAGAAAACGGAAGTGCTGTATCAGAAGCCTCCACAAGGGACACATCACCCCGCATTGACATCGATGGGCACCCCCTCAATACTGTGGAGCACTTCACATACCTCGGAAGCAACATCTCCAACGATGCTACCACAGCGAAAGATGTCGACAACCGCACCGCCAAAGCCAGCAGCTCTTTCGGACGCCTGCAAAGACATATCTGGAGAAACCACACACTGCGCCTGGACACCAAGATCAAAGTGTACGGTTCAGTGGTCCTCACCATTCTTCTCTACGGGTCAGAAATCTGGGTCCTGTACAGTAGACCTGTGCATGACCGACAATGTTCGTGACTGACGGTTAACCGGTTAATCGACTCCATGACCGTCGATCGTCGATTATTACATCGGTTAAATATTTTCCTCTTTGTCATGTGTGACGTCACATCAGTTATGGTTATGGCCTTGACCTTAGTCTATTGTGACCAAAAACAAAAAAGCTGCCATCCACATTCAGCCGGAGTTTCGCTCACTTGACCTCTGACAGGGGATTCAGATTAAGAAAAACGTGGGGTGTGAAACTCAATATTTCACAAATCTGACCTTGCAGATCGATCGGGCGTCGAATTCTAGTGCAGTTTGATACCAGATATTACTATATTATGCACATAAATTAAAATTTCAATTAAATCACAAACAATAACGATCACTTCACAAGTTAGCATTTCATAACAACATACCACGTGTCAAACGTTTGCACGGAGGTGGGATGGTGGCGGAGGAGGAAATTCAAAGCGTGCGCCAGGCGCCTCGAAGTCTGTCATTCTAAATGGTTTTAACCCTAAAAGAATCACAAGAAACAGACAGAATGCAATATTACCACAATGATATTGATTTATGTTCAGGAAACGACAGTGTAGACACAAATGACAGTACACGTATGAAACGAATTTCCTCTTACTCTTACTGTACTACAGCTATCTAAAACGTAATTCACATGCAAAGTACTATAAGTGACACCTCGGCAAATCGCCCTTTTGGCACCTCTAGGGTTAAATACTGAGTAAAATTCAGCGTACAGTTTTCCTCCCCCCCCCCTCCCCGTTTTAATAAGAAAAAAAAAAGGGTACACAGGAGGAGGGGTATGAGAAGGATGACATTCGGACGAATCGCGAGCTGCTGACGCACGGAGTTTTCCCGAGATCAAAGAGACCGGTGTAGCTAACTGATGAACGCGTTCGCTTCATGATCTATCGTGACCGTCAATGTAACCGATTTTCGGTCATCATAATCGATGATCGACAATGATGTCTATGACCGATATAACCGCTTATCATGACCGGTCATGCACAGGCCTACTGTACAGGAAACAAGTGAAGCTCCTTGAGCGGTTCCAGCAGATTTGTCTCCGTAACATCATGAACATCTAGTGGCAGAACTATATCATTAACGAAGAAGTCCTTGACAGAGCCAATGTAACAAGCATCGAGACAATGCTAATGATCACACAACTCGATGGATGGGCGACGTCTCACGTATGAAGGCCTCCAGGATGCCGAAAACTGTCTTTGCGGTGAACTTCGCCAAGCAGGTGTGACCGTGGGGCCCTTCGCAAACAGTTCAAGGACCAGCTGAAGCGCCAACTCGCACAGGATGACATCGACCATAGTGGATGGGAACAGCTGGCGCAGGACAGACCGGGGTGGAGGACAACCATCAAATCCCCAGCAGACAGCTTTGAGAAGATCAGAAAAGTTGCAGTTCAAGAAAAGCACCAGCGACGCAAAGAATCCCCCAGCCAACCTGCAACCAACAAACAAAATCTCATGTGCCCGAACTGCTCCAGAGTCAGCGAGTCCAGAATCGGCTTACACAGCCACCTGAGAGCATGTCGCCTGGACCCAATCTATTCCCAATGATCTCCGCAAGCGAAGAAATAGCAACTACCACTACGTCAAGACATTGAGAAATAAATAAATAAATAAAAGATTACGTCAAAAAAACTTGAGATGCAATCCTATGGAATCAATCTAAGAAGAGGCTTAAGAAAGAAATTCTGTTCTTCTTTTCTTGAAAAAGAAAACACACACACACACACAACAATAGATTTGCAATAGATTTGGGGGATAGATTTATTAATGATCTGCTTTGTAAAATGAAATAAAACGTGCACCTGTTTAATGTCACTTTTAATTCTGTTATATAATATTCAGCCTACGTTTTTGTGAAAATAATGTGAAAGAATTAGGTAAGTTTCTCAAAAGCTCAGACGAATCAAGTCTGTTGTATATATTAGAAAGCTGATGGAAACGTTGTACTCCACCCGTAGGATGAAACAATGGAGTTGAGCATTAAATGAGAATCAAATTCGTTTAAATAAATAAATTGGCGCCGCTATTGAAAACTACTCTCTTTGCGGGACTCAGAGTCCCAATATTGCGTCACCATACCGTCAGTATTGTTTTGCTTCAATGTTTCCGATTAGTTTCGACAATTGGTAAAAATTGTCGAACTGTGCCACTTACAAATCCCTCGCACGACCGCTTCCCCCCTCAACTTTTCGGTTTTTAAGCCAGCTCTATCGTCCTTCAAAGTTAATTTCAGTTTTTTTTTTATTGATGTTTGATCTCATCCATTTAAGATTCAATTGACGTACGTACGTCCATTATCTACTAAAGAACAAGGACTCGAAAGCCATAGCCGACACACACACACACAATAATATGCTCTTTGGGATCAATGTTCTAACCTCAGTTCGTACTACATGACATAGGTACCAGTACAGACATTTTTCCTCGATATCAAAATAATACTGCCCCTCTTTACCAACAGTAGAAGTGAGAACAGTCTGTCATTAGGATGAGGAACGAAATGAGTTGTCAGTAGAAAGCACTTCAATAATTTCAATGATATTTTTTTTGTTTTTTAGGGAATGCTTTGGTGTTTTATCACTCTCGATTCCACGTGTCACCTTTAACAAGCTAGAATCTTTAAAAATGAAATGTCATCATCCTAATATTTTCTCGCGCTGTCAAAGCTAGCAATTTTGTTCTCTGATTTTTATTTTTTTTTTGTATTACAGATTAAATATGATCACGTATCTTGAAACAAAGAGATAACAATGACGTGCAGTAAATACACTCATGTACAACGATTTCAGGCCGACTATAAATTTGTTTTACACAAAGCGTTCTTATCTTCAATTTTTTTTTTCGTTCAGTCCTGTCAGATTCTCGTCAACCTTGAGATATAAAAGACAGCATTTTGATAACAATTGAAAAGGAAACTATTCCTTTCAAGTGGTTTGTATAGTGTTTGGCTTGGCACAAAAAGATAAGACAAAAGTAGGAAATCCAGCAACTTGACTGACTTTTTACGGTTAAGACAATAAGTTTTTGAGTGGGGGTGAAGTTTTCGTTGATCACTGTTAAGCTCATTGTTTCGGATCCTCTTCATTTCCAAACCTGAATCTCTTCAGAATGAATCATAGTAACTAGCTGAAAGAAACAAATTCAATCACATATATGTTTTAACATGCCAGCGTCAAGTATATATAAAAAAAAAAAGATTATGTCAAATCAGTCCTCAGGAAAGGTGGAGAGAAAATGAAGAATGTCAGAAGGCTGCATTTTACGCGTCATTTCACAAACAAGATTTTCCTTCCTACTACAATTCACAAATCTAACTTGATAATTTTTAAAACAAGAGGAGAAAAGGGGGGTGTCAGTTACATATGTACTTGATAACATCAGTTTTCTGTGCAATTTTCCTGGCAAATTAAGTGTAGAGTGTAGAAAGTACCGCCATTTCATTTTTTGCTATTTTTTGTGGTTGGATACTGAGAAGTTAACGTATAAAATTAACATTTTCTATCTTTATGTCAATGCTGAAACATTCCACTGCAGTACAATGAAAACACCCGAAATCACTAGCCAATTCGTCATTCCTCGAGAGTTTATGGGGATCACTGAAAATCCACCGCGCCTTGAATACCAAATTATGCAGTTGATCAACTATGTGATCATTTGTACTTCATTATGTCTTTTTGGGATTACTACGAATGTCGCCAATATTATCATATTTATCAAACAAGGCTTTAGTGTCACCATGAATATCAGTTTACTGGGCCTGGCTATCTCTGATTTGTGCTATCTTGTCACGGACTTGCTCATCAACATTTGCATGATTCCTCTCCTGAGAGAGGCCGATGTGCCGTTTGATTCTACAGAATTTCAGTATTTAGCAAGTGCCCTGCCTGCTGTAGGTTTCAGTCGAATCACGGGCTGGATCACCGTTTTTATCACAGCTGAGAGATGTTTGGGTATCGCTTTACCTTTAAAGGTGAGACAAATTATCACACCAGGAAGAACCAAAGCAATAATATGCAGCATCTACATTGCAAATGTTTTAGCTATAACCCCAGAATATTTTAATTTTAGAATAGACTGGAAATTCCACCCGGTGAAGAACAGAACTGTCCTTCGTCTTATCACAAATGATTCTCATGGGGATAAAAACATTATGGCTTACGTGTTGACAGCTGTTTTTGGATACATGTCCTTTATTGGTGTGATTGTTTTCACAAATATTTTGGTAATCAAACTTCATCAGAAATCAACATGGCGGAAGGGAGCTGTAATAGCTAACGAGCAATCATCGACCATGTCAAAACGGGATCGGAGGACAGTAAGAATGGTCATACTAATAGCATGTGTCATGATTTTGTGCTACACGCCGAGTACATTCGTTACAGTTTTCATGGTAATTGAACCAGGTTTTAATATTCTCAGCGATAAACGAGAGATATTCCTTGCTGTATGGTCATTTCCATTTGTGTTCCAGAACATGAATGCCAGCGTCAACATTTTCCTTTACTATCGTATGAGTAGGAAATACAGAGAAACCTTTCAAGAAATCTTCTCCAAATGTTTCAAATTCAAAGACATCGACCACAGCTCCAATAAAAGGACATTCAAGACACGAAAATAGTAATACTTGAACAGTTATTTACATGGCATGGCAGTTCTAAGAGAATCAGGAACTTCGAGGTCGGAACCTGACACATGGGTTTATGTGTAGTGAGTGGGTACATCTGAATGTTTAAAATTCGTCAAGATCTGCCTGTCATGAGTAGAACACGTGCACAAATCAGTGTCTAAGCAAATTTCCCTCGGTCATATGACCGATCTTGACATGTCTCATTGAACTCACGATCTCACATAGTAACAGTGCTGCGAAAGGTTGCTCCTTGTGCTCCACAATGAACACCCATTTCATGAATATGGATCGTCTATCAGCATAAGTAAAGTGTCAAGGAAAACTTTAGATTTAACATTGTGTAGACAATTATGTGTGTTACATCAGACCGAGAAATGACATCATTGGAACTCATTTGGTGAAAGGCACTGGGGAGCAGAAATGAATGAAATTGAGAGGAAATGCCCACGAAAAGGCAAAAGATTATACAGGTGGGGGCGCGGTCGGAAAGGGGACGGGGCAAGGAAGTCCACCATGTAAAAATTTATTCTGTTCATTGTTTCCATTTGATAAGTGTTTGAAGTGTTTTGAAATATTTTTGATATTCTAATCGGGAAGTAATTACTTTACTCTAAACATTGGGAAACAACGCAAAACAAAACAAAAAACATTTTCGTCAGAATGTATTTTTTTTCACATGCCCTTTAAAAAATAGAATTTGAGATGAATAGTGATGTAAAATTATGGAAAATGTGTGGTTCTCATTCGTGCCAATTTCAAACATTTGTGAAGATTAACATTAAAATGACATATATTTAATTTCTTTCTCCTATTTACGGCATTCAATATATGCTTGCAAAGTTTTAGGCAAAATCAACTGATGAATTATTTATTTACTGTATTTAGAGACGGAATCCAAAATGATGGATCTTGCATGGCAGACGTAAGTGATTAAATTTGAAAAAGAAAACAGAAAAAAGAAAAATAATTCATCCTTTTAATTTGACTAGGCTAAAACAGGAAGTGATAGTTAAACTGATCTGCCATCAGCAGTTTTCAGAATAACAACAAGCACCCAAGACAAAAATCAAAGCCCAAAAACTTGACGCTTGCCACATGCAGTCGTAACAAAAACAAATCTGTGTTTGTCCAGAAAAGAAAGACCACGACACAATAGTCTGAAGTCCGAACACGATGCCATTGACAATGACCTGTGTTGCTGGGATGGAAAAAAAAAATAAGTTTGACACAACAAAACTATGACAATTTTATAACTTTCTTAAAGATAATAATTCAACTTTTGATATATCTCACTAATTCATAAACGTTACCTAAGTGTTTGCAAAGTAGCCGTGATTGTACTAATGCGCCGTTAAACCAAAACCTAAACCCAAACTTCGGATTTGTTCCAATGAATAAATAAATAATACAGAAAAGAGCTGTGCCAAAAAAGCTGTTCTTTTAATTAATTAGTGATTACTGATGGCAAATAAATTAAGAAATAAATGCAGGAAAAGAATGTACAAAGATAGGCTTGTCCTGCAACCTGAAAATGAAGAACAACTACATCATGCTGGCCAGGATTCAAGTTTAACTTGAATTGAGTATTATCGATTTATAATGATAATTAAAAGGACACAGCTTCTTGTCTCCATATGAACCACTCCAACTATGGATTCAAGATTTGAGAGCAACAACAGGTTGCAGGTCCTCAAAATGAGGTTTTGGGATAAAAATACCAAAATCGGGTTTTTGCTATTTTAAAACACTTTAACCTCTTCTGATGATAGAAAAATACCGGTTGGTTCCAAAAACACCTACTTTATGTACCAAAACGGCACCTATATGGTACCACCAGAAGACTGTATAAAGGGATTATGAACATTCAAATGCGATTTTCTGAACATGCACGTGTTCTTCATTTTTTTTCCTTAAGGGGTTTTCTTTTTTATTTCTGAACAATTGCCTTTAAATTTTGAATACATATTCTTCATAGAATGTGTTTCAATAATATGCATTCCTCTTTCTAACTTTTACAATGTTTTTGAAGGAAAATTGGATATTTGGTCGCAAATTGAGAAATATACAGAGCTATTGACCCACAAATTAAAAAAAGTGTCTGACAAATTTTCTATGACATATAACCACAAAAACAAATGCATATTATTTTTAAATAGACATGAAAAGGAAACCCTCCAGAATTTAAGTAGTTATAATATATATATATATTGGAATATTTCTTATCTGACTGCAACCTAATTTCGTTATATATATTATAACAAAATATATTTTAAAGAAAAATGAAAACAAGTCTTATGTTTTACTGATTTCTGAATCATTCACAGGTATATATATATAATTTTCCTGACAGACATATTGTCTTATAGGCTAACATCCCGTTTGACTCAGTAGATATTCACTGCTTCATTATAGCTGGTATCTGCTGTTGTTTTCCACCTCTGTTTGCTGGATCCCTGCATTCATCACGGAGGATAAACGTCTAGGATTTGCTTTATCCTTGAAAGTGAAAGAAATCACTACACCAAGAAGACCCGCTTTTTTAATTGCTAAAATAGTTTATCATTATCATAGTGGCTGATTCCAATCATCAGTTTGGAAACTTGATGTGAAAAAGAACATGGCAATTGTACACCTGGCTGATGTGCATTTCGTTCTGAGGACAGCAAAAACATTGCTGAGTATGTTATCTTTGATCTCGGAACTTATTTGTCTTTCATGACTGTATTGTTCTCACCCCATTTTGGTAGTGAAACTCTATGTAAATTGTATGTGATGTCAGGGCACTGTTTACTCAGCTGTCAATGGAACGACCATGAGAAACGAGTTCGGCCAACTTTGAAGATGATCGCAATGATAGCCACTATCATGATTGTGTGTTTATGTCCCTGGAACAACTATGATCATCGACATGGTGGTCGACTCAGAGCTCGGAATGATGAGACCAGTGCTGCAGTTTATCGTTTCCAATGTTAATATCGTCTTGTACTACAAACAACAAAAATTACAGAGCACCTTTCTGCTCAGGTTTAGGAAATCTGAATGAAAATTTTAATGAAAATAGCACCATACTCAAGTAATACGTTATGTATGACTTCACCTTTATAAGAATCGCAATTTCATATCATAATGTCACAGCTTCCACAGTTTAGAATATTTTTTTACTTTAGTCAAAGGCACTCTTGCTCAAATAATATAGATGAAAAAAAAACATTGTATCAATTCATTTATTTTTCCATGTGCTCTTTTTTTGTAGAGCAGGCAGATAGGCAGATAGTAGGTAGGTGGGCAGGTAGACAGGAGATAGAAAGAGGGACAGCAACTAGAGAGACATAGGAAAGAGACAGAGTGAGCTAGAGAGACAGAGACAGAGAGAAGAAGGAACAGAAAGAGAAATTGATGTTGATTCTTAACATATGTGAACAATACGTTAAAGATTATGGCACTGACAAGTTAAATTACATATAAATGTCTATGAATATAGTGAGTTGACTTTGCCTATTCTTGGTTCAACATCAATTCTTGCGTCAAAAGCTGATAAACAGGAAGTTATGATGAAAGTTAAAGAGAAGAAAAAAAACGCCAAAAACAAAACAAGACAAAACAAAACAAAATACAACAACAACAACAACAACAAATGCAACTGACAATGCATCATGCAAACACTCAGTTGTTTCATGCTCAACGGTAACTGACAGTTTGATATACTCCGTGTACTCTGTTCATAATGTTTTATTGGCAATATCATATTTAATATTATCTGCTTTCTATTCTCATGCATCAACTATTTACTGAAAAAAGTATTATTGAATCGCTAGATTTCTCTGGAAACAATGTGCTATATATAGAAGAAAAAACTATTATAACAGCAATAAAACTATCGTTACAGTTTAGTTGATAGTTAATACGACAGAAAAAGGCATTGCACAAGGTGATAACATAACAATAAAAAATGTATCCATATAATCAGACATGGACGATCATAAAACCCATGAAATTCGGCAAAGAAAAACATAATATTACTCAGTTATGTTCTTTTGGACATATCTCATGGAATTAACGAGAGATCCTGACTTTGCCCGATAGTGCAAACTGGTTTGAATGACAAAAAGGTTTATGGATATTTTAATGCTCAGAATCTGAGAGGATTTTTGTATATATTCGTTCGTTCCAACTGAAAATATTTGTGGATAAATTTGTGGTGAAATGCGGGAAGAATTGAACTGCAATTGGGAGATATTTCTTCTGTTCTTAAATTCTTTCATGATTATGTATTGGAAAATGTATTACCTAAATGTAATTGTTTCCCTAACTCTTGCATTAATGATGCTGGTCCTTCGAGTTGCTAAAAGCCTAGAATAGACGGACAGAGCAGTTAGATGATGGGACAGACTGGCGTGTTAACTATCATATTCTTCACGTTGTTATACGCACTCAGCGTTATTACTAGGGATAATGTATAATTTATTAATTAGATACGCAATTTTTAAAAAATCCATCACACACATGCACACAAACTTGAGACTGGATTTTTTCAAGAACGACCTAACGACAGAATTGTAGAGATACTAACTAGTCAAGCATGTCGGTTTTGTTGTTGTTGTTATTGCTGTTGTCCGTTGTTGTTTTCCGTTGTTTGCTTTGCGGAGATGTGACCTAAATGTTTGAGCAAGTTAGTATACATGTACACGTATATCGAGTTATGTTTGTGTAAGTTACATATTATACGTATTTCTATAGGGAGAGATGTATGTGCATGTATACACATATAATTTGTTTAAATTATACAGACAGATGCGTAAAGATAGCCCTACATTATTTAATATAGATATGTCTGAGATATAATAACATGTAACTGTAGATAGGTTTAACATATTTTTTTTTAATCTTTGGGGGTCAATGTGTGTTTATCTGAGTATGTCTTTTTCATGTGTGTGAGTGTATGTGTGTGTGTGTGTGTGTGATTGGATTTTAGTTTTCATGAATGTATGTATATAT
>JBCEWB010635191.1:0-17746 GCA_039654565.1 Peronia peronii
TCTATCTATCTATCTATCTATCTATCTATCTATCTATCTATCTATCTATCTATCTATCTGCCTGCCTGCCTGCCTGCTTATCTACCTGTCTGTTTATCTAGCTATCTATCTAGCTAACAATCTATCTATTGTACATGTCACATAATTCTTTAATCGTCTAGGCATGCAGGTAGAATTATTGCGTTATTGTTGTCCTTGGTATCGGTAACTGTACCGAGAAAACGTAGAGCGGCGGAGTCTTGTTAACAAGGTTGATCCACGTGCTTTTTCTCTATGGACTCTTTGCCCGTTTGCAGAGCCTTTCCAGCATGAAGCCAGCGAGGGGACGGCTTGCCATCATTATCAATATCTAGCTAGACGACGCCCAGTGAGCCCAGGGTGGAATCGTGACATGAATAATACTGCCGTCTTTGCCCTTATTTTTATAATGTATCCCGTTGATACAATCATTTAAGTTTTCCTTCATCTGTCTTTTTTTCTCGTTACGTGCTTATTTTTTTCAAAACGACTTCCCGCCAGCATAATGATCGCTTTGACCTTCGAGAGTTTGAGGAGAAGTGGACTTGCGAGGTCTTTTTCAAAAGTAAGTTTCGATCTTTCATGTCTCGAAAAGTTTTACGTGTAGAATTTTGATAACACTGCTAAACAAAGATTCTGCCATTTGGAAAACCAATGTGCCAGCATTATGTTTCTTATACGCTGATTTCAAATCTGAAAACCGTTTATTTTTCTACAGGTCAAGTTTTTTTTTTAGTGATTGGCCATTTCATGCCTATAAATCGATATTTTTTTCAATATTGAAAATACATTTTGTCCAACATCACCAACTATAAAATGCAGATTGCATCGGCATTGACGAAGAGAATGTTGTACCCTTTCACCCCCAATCGCCTTAGATGATAGCAATAGTACAAATGATTCGTGTTTCAGTAGTCGGCGGATGATTATATGAAGCAGAGATTGATGAAAAAATGCCGCACTTGAGTAATTAAAAAGAACCTTATGACATAACCAGAGATCTTTCCTGGTGCAAAGGAAAAGTCTCTTCTCGATTAGAGCGAGGACATTTCTCAAGTACCTGTATTTCGCAATGACAATGCAATTTTGGTATCCCTTTTCAAATGGAAAATGGAGTTTGCTTCTGTAATATTAATGGTTTTTGGAACGAGTTTAGGCATGATTGTGTCTCAAACAAAAGAGACTTTCTATAAATTCAAGCTAGGCTAGGCAAATTTGAAATCTCTGCTGTTACACAACGGCGTCAGTAAATCTGTGCAATAGGCGCACGTGGTGGTATAAAAGGAACTTGTGAGTCAATGGACCGCCTTCTCAAAGTGTCGCCAGTACGCAAATCACATCTGGAACATTAGCAATGGTCTCAAAATAATATTATTTATTCTTTGGACTGCAAATGGGATAGGTCTATGCGTTTCTTATGCTTTTGGGATAATCGTGATGATAGCGCTCAGTTTATCCGAAGACAATGGCCAGAAGAATAATGATGGAGTCGGCAAGTCAGCATAATTATCCCTAAGTAAATCCACAGAAAGTTGTCCTGCTCCCACTTCACTAAAACTGAGATTAAAAAGAAAACGTTGTCAAAGCTATGGCCACAAACGGAGACGTCTTCCCATATTTCAGGGACATTGTTTGGAGGCGACATTAATAAAGCAAAACTGAAAGAAGGTATTTTTGTGGGCCCTGAAATTCGTGAATTGTTGCATGATGACTCATTTAAGGACAAGCTAAATCCATTTGAACATGCAGCTTGGGAGCATCCCGTTGCTTGTGGAAAAACGTTCTGGGAAACTACAGAGGAGGGAAATGTAGTCTGACTTGATGGAAATCCTGTTAAAAACACAGTGTCAGTTGGGAGCTCGAGTGCGTTGAAAAATGCATTCCTGCTCTCGCATTATGACTTTTTTCATTCCAATCTTGGAGATGAGAGGAATAAGCCCCGTGAAAGGTTTCACCAAAATGTGAAGTGAGGAAGAACAGATATCAAGTCAAGTTCAACTCAAATGTGATGGACGATTACTATTGGTTTCTTCGATGCGAAACGACACTTCACACAAATTAAAGTGCAAGGGTTTCAAGAACATCTTACTCAGTTAAAATATGATTCTCATTTATAAATGCTAACATTGTTTTGTTAATCTATGGAATCTTTATCACTTTTTAGCCCTTTTAAGTGTCTAAAATAGTTATTAAAATGTGACTGTGGTTTGTTTTTAGTGTCAGTGGTATTCTATGTTACTGTTATCAAGCAAAAATGGGAAGCCTGGTTATCATAAAAACCTGACTTGCTAGCTCAAATCGGAATTCAAGGCTGAAATCAGCGACCCAAATTACTTTAAACGGCACACGATGTTTCCCATGTGTTGATCAGCTAACTGGCAGATCTGAGGAAATATTAGTGTAAATGTTGGAATAGTCTTAGTCATAACTCTCCAAAAGCTCGCGTAGCAGTACTCTGACAGTGTACTTTGGCGCATCTTCATGATGGAGCACAAAACCAAATTTCAACAAATCTGAACTTGTGAAGAGTAAAAACTGGAGATAATTGGAGCATCCTCTATATTACCCCAGATTATGTTCTCCATGACTTAGATCTTTTCCCAAAAATCAAAAAGCTACCAGAAGAAAACGCAGAATTGGTCGCCAGACTGGAAATTACATGTAGATGCCTGGACAAAGCCACTTAAGTTGCGACATTTAACGAATAGTTGCATCGCGTGCACAGATACATTGACAATGGCAGATGTTTCATTTTGTAGCTATTATTTGATAGCATGATGAGCCAATTATCAACATTCCACAGTTAAAACTTTTAGTTTTGAAATGGACTTTAACCCTTTCCTAGCCTTGCCACGGCTGAAATACTGGATCAAGTCTGAGTGGACTCATAAAGTGTTAAACATTATATTCTTTATATCTTCAATTGCTGAACTACATTTCTTGAAAACGAACATCTGTGACATCACTTTTTATCCTTTGTGTGCCTAAATAATTCATGAACATGATCAATTCGAATCGCTGTTGGCAAGGAAAGTGTTAATTTTGTTTTGCACCAAAGATCTCCTCAGAATGAATGATGTAGTCAAACGTAATCAAAAAACTGTACTAGAACATTTTTCATATAATAATTAATAAACTCTTATAATAATCTGGTGAAAAGGAGAGGTGGACCGGGGGGGGGGGGGGTGGTAAAAGGTCTTACTTGCGGGTTTGCCACTCTTTGTCTGTGGATAAAGAAATCGGAAATGGTAACAAGAAATAGAATATAACATTGAACATGCTGGAATGGGTGAGAAGCTTTTCTGTGAGAATAAGTTTTTGCATGTGACTTATTGCATAAATGATATAAATAATTATAATTTTTATCAATCTAAGAATAAAATTGAATGGCCTTTCGAATTTATCACAGCCGCAAGCAAAGCTTCAGCTTCAACTTCCCATTGACACTAAAGGACAGAAGAAGTATTTTTAATCAAATGATTGTCAGAATTATGACAGCCTAACATTTGGTGATTCCACTGAAGAAATAACACTGCTTTAAAAGTTTGGAAATGGCAGCGGTCGTAAGAGAAGCAAAAACAGGCACACTGGTCTTGTGCAGATACTTTCTCTCCATAATTTTCTTATTCATTCACCTTTAAAACATGCAAAGCGATTAAAATACCTAGTCTTATTTAGATAGTGTATGAAGAGTGTTCCAGCTCATTCTAGATTCTGCACTAATAAGTAAACGGCAAGGGGAGGGGGGAAGGGAGGGAGGGAGGGAATATTAACTTTTTTGTATAAAGTGCATTTGTCGTTAGCCCCTAACCGATCAAACGACCTTTTTATCATTTTAAAATTGTCCACATGACATCAGATATGCTTTAAGTCGGTGGCTGGTGTTGTTTTTTTTCCATAGTTAGAGTAGAGGTTTCGTCCGGGTGATGTGAACATTGCACCCCAAAACAAGGTTAGTAATAAGTTGATACTTTTTTCACTGCTTGTCAGACTCCCTACTCAACATATTCTAGGATGTTGCTTTCATCTAATATCGTGTGTGTGCCATTCATACATGTCCTTTTGATATCGCCTGATATTCTAAATTTCCCATGGCTGTATACTTTAAATTGCCTGACCATATATTTTCCCCAGCAGTTTACCATGTCGTGTGCTTATGCTAGTACTAGAAAGTTATGTCGTAGATCCATGACAAAATTCGTGAAGGCCAAGCGGATTAAAAAAGTAAGGAAATTCTACTAAAAAAAACCAAGCGCAAAGAACCCACAAAAAGCTGGAAATTCGTTATTGGTCTACTGAGATTAAAAAAAAAAAAGTCCTACAAAGACTCATGGGCTTCCAGAGTTCTTCTATAAACTGCTGAGCAGTAAATTCTCATGAACCAAAGTGTACTTTTAAAAAACTGATGTTTTGTGACGTTCCGCTATCAACAGTCCTGAGGTTTAAGTGATGGTGCTTGACAGTCACAGCATTGATATGGTTTACAGCCTTATCAAGGCTCCTAAAGGACAGTCTTGTTAGTTACTGATAAGATAATGAATATACAGTCCTCTAAAATAACTGAATGATTACATAATGGTATCATTATGTATTACCTACAACCTTGCTAACTGCTATAAGATTACCCTAAAATCAGCTGGGCAACGAATGATCTATGGACTAATAATCTCCGTAATTGGACCTAAGAATTAGAATCTCCATGCGAGAATTGTGCTGAGGAAAAAGAAAATTCAAACACTTTAAGAAACATAGCAGCATATGAATATCTATTCAAAGAGAGACAGAGAGGGAGAAAGAGAGAGAGAAAGAGAGAGAGAGGAGGAGGAGGTGGAGAAAGAGGAGGATAAGACAAAAAGGATTGAACGTGGAATCTACTGCCACTGCAGATAGAATGAAATTTATGGAGTCAAGCCTTTAGTGTGTTATCCATACGTTTCATTGATAATCCTTCTTGGAAAGACTTTAATCTACATAGATTTGTCTCTTAATGCAAAGCCATATCAATCACACGTAAGAACGACATAAACAGGAGTTTGAAAAGCAGCAGCAGAGACACTCATATCCGCCGCAGGACTTTGGGATCTTCATGTTACATGTCACTATCGGAAGTACAGGCTCTTGCCTCAGGGGACAAAAAGATAGCGCCAAAAACAGACCAATGTGATTTTAAAACAGACCAAACTAATATGATTCTAAAACAAAAATGCTACTGCAGTTCTCAGAGGCTATCAGGGGGCCTAAACTAATTATTCTAGAGACTTTCTTTCCAGAATTAATGTATCCCTTTATCTTTAGTAGCCTCCTGGATCATACGGACACAGATAAGTTTGGACTGCAGGGAATAAAATATGACACCTCTTTCACGTATGGAAAAAACAGTATTTTATTTGATTTTTTTTTTGCACAAATTATTCAAAGGATTAAGAAAAATATCAAATAGCAGATATCTGAAGGGGGTATCAACCTCTGTGGATCCATTCTCATCACCAAATAATACTGGGAAAAAAGAAAGAAGGAAAGAAGAAAAAAGAAAGACAGAAAGAAAGATAGAAAGGAGATAAGAAAGAAATAAAGAAAAAAGGAAAAAAAGACAGAAAGAAAGAAAGAAGAAAGAAAAAAGCAAATAGAAATTGGCGTCACAGTTCTTCCATTGATTACAGAATTACTATCCTCTATTGAAATATGATTGGATTGACTGTTTAATAGAAACGTGTGCGAATATTTGAAATTACTACTTAACACTTCTAGTGTCTATAAACGGTGCGACCGAAAAGTGGACATACAAAAGGTTGAGCGCAATACTACGGTCCTGGCAGTGACATTACAAAGATTAAATTGAAATCTGGACCCTTGCATTGACAGTCCGTCCGGAGCCTCAGCTTCACATAAAACAAGATAATTGCTTGTGATAACAGAAAACCACGCAGTTCTGTCTCGTGTTGTTTTGCCTCAATGCCCAGATCTTTTTTCTGCCGGCTCTTCCATTAATTTATCAGTCGTGACATTGAATATCTTGTTTTAACTTTGGTCTTTTCGTGTACTTTGGCCATTCTGACGTGACAGACCTTAATAAATATTACAAGATGTGACCACATAATTCAAGTTCCAATCATAGAGATTTCTGGTTTGGGCATAGTAACGAGTGTTTCTTTCATATCGGCATTTTTATCATCATGGTATACACTATTCCACGAGGTTTTTATCAAAATACCTTGTTAGTCTTTTTCTCCAAAGATGTCATCAATGTTACCCCGTCTTTTACTGAAGTATGCAGGAAATCCATCGCGCATCATAAATGGATCAAATGATATGCAGATCTAAATGTTTAGAATTTTTGTCGCTGCATAAGATAGCAGATCTGCATTGGCGAGAACACTGTTCCCCCGCCCTTTTCTCTCCCCCCCTTGCCCTTCCATGCCCATCTCCACTTGCTCTCCTTCTCCATCCGTTCCCCGCCATATAAATTTGCGTTTGTATTTGCTCATGAACCAAGGAGTAGATTACTAGATCTATGTTTAGTATCTGATCGCTGTGCATGTTCGAGCACTGAAAGACATGCTGGCACCATAGCCTGCGTTTTCAAGTTTTGAATCTCTTGTTGCACTCTTCGTCTAAATCTTGCTCTATTCTCCACCGTTGAATGGCAACTCCAACACATGTTGATGCCTTACACTCACCAACACTTTGAAAATGCATACAATAAATATAAACAGTTGTGTGGTCTAGGTAGTATATGATGACCAACGGAGAGAAAATAGCTGAGATAGAGAGCAACGGGAAGATGCAACCAAGAACAAAACACAATCACCAACCAGTCAAAAAACAAATCTCACATCGGTCTCGGCCAAGGTAATTTCCAACAGAATTATCTCAACAAGAAAACTTATAGGTCATGGTGATACGTTTTAACTTCTGGGTCGTTGTTTCTGACTTCTTTTCTCCCTGTACCGCTCAGCCTATCCCTTTCTCTCTCTTTCATTCGGAACTGGGGTGAAAATAAGAGTAAACCAGTTATCATAGACTATATTGGCTCAAAGGACGGCAAAGTGTCTGCCGCATGATTTGCTTCATCCTTGGAATTGACACAGATTTTGAAATGGATTGATCATCCTGAAAACTTGACTCCAACTTACAGTCACAATTCTTTGATTAGTCTGCAATCACATTTCTTTGTCTTGTTTTTCTAGACGGGTAGTTTTGGGAAAATGGAAAAAAAATAAAAGGAAAAGAAAACACATACATCAAACCGGTGTTTGCAGATAGTAATATTTCTGTTTTTCTTTCCACATGAATCTTGTTTAAACTTTCTCTTCAGAGCAAATATTGAACGACTTTGGTGGCAGTTAGTCCCAATTCATTCTATCTGAATTTTCAAAGTTACAAAACCTGTTCAGTTCTTGTAGGATCTTTTCCCCCTCTTCTTTCCTAGGATGGTTTTATACTGCTGTCCTCGAGTAACTAAAAAGAACAGTTTTGAATAAATGACCATCTTTCTCTGTTTTGATATTTTGGCTGACCCAACTGGAACAGTTTCCAGAGGTACTGGACTGACAATCAGAATGGCAGCTAGCATAGATACTAGTTTGCCTCTAAGTCAATGATATTAGTGGCCAGGCTAGTAGAAATCAGTGCACTGTACCTGCCTCTTCTTTCTTCCCTCTCTTTGCATCTTTTTCTCCATATCTTTTTCTCTTGTTTTTTCTTCTTAGTTTTCTGGTCCCTCTCCAATCATCTTGTATGACTACATTGTGCGCAGTCCTAGTAGCACCTATTTATATCTTAGTTTCTTTCTCTCTGCCCCCATTCCCCCGATTGTCTTTCATATACCAGCTTCTCTCTCTGTCTCCTCTTTTACACTGAGTTTTTCTCGTGCTAAGCAATGCCTTTGACTGCATCTGTCTTTTGAGATTTTCGTATGTTTTGCTGGCTCTACCATTGCAATTTTTCCGACCTATAACATATCTTTCCCTCCACCCTTTTTCGTCCTTGTTCCTCTCATTACTTGGCAATGACAAAATATTTTAGATTTGGAGTGTTTTATGCTTGGATGTTGTAGACACTGATAATCTCTAATTACGCCCAGTGAGTTAATTACCTCTTTCCTTTAGTCACTTAATTTTAAAAAAAAATCTCAAATATATGAAATATGCGATATTTTATTGTAATATGTAAACTTTCAGGCAAGTTTTTTTCCACAGATATATGGCATATTCATCGACAGCTATAAATATAATTTGAAGAAAATATGGTTACTGGTATACTAACTCTTAAGTAACAATAACAAAGATAATATCATGTTCTTGCGATCTTCCACAGGATAAACATGGAGAGATCATCAGTGACAATGATGTCAATTCACCAACAAATGTAGACTGGTCAAAGTTTTTTTTTAATCCAACCGACATTCAGGGGCCTGTTATTAAACTCAGTGTTATCTGTGTTTGCTCTTTTCTCCTGATCTTGCGCCATATAGCCACTACCGGGAGGTCACTTAGTATTAGGTCACCATCTCATGAAATATCGGGGACTGTTACAGCTCATATTTCAGTCATTAACTGAAAGAAGCAGTACCCAAGGCAACTTGTTTGGCAAACATCGCAAATGGAAACGGCAAACTGCCCGATAAAAAACAATCAGGAATGTCTAATGCGAATTTTTAGAAGTTTGATAGCAAATTGATGACAATGGTGGTAGCCGATTTGATAATGATACAATTTTGTTTTATTCCATGGGAATACTGAAACTTTTGGTCAACGAAATGGAAATTCATTTCCTATTTAATATCGCAGAGAGCAAACGACTGGATTGAAGAGTCCGTACAGCTGTTTCAATCTGACATCGCAAAACAATAACAATGTCTGTAATATCTCATGGCTTTTAATTTTAGTCAGAACGTTCATGCCGAGCAGAGAGTAAAGCGAAGGCCCAAGATTATGTTGCAGGCTAAGAAAATGAATTGACTGAATGAACTTGGTCTGAAATTTCCAGTTTGTGTTGTTCGAACTTCCAGTTTAGACCGCGAACGGGAGAGAATCAACATAAATATTCGTTCCCAGATGTAAAAACATTTGCTTGTTTTGTAAGAATGAGATTGCCACCTGCTGGTTGTGACTTCTAAAATATTCGTCATGAGTGAACCTTAATTATGAGGCTGATATGATAGGCCGATTTTCATGATTTTTAATTTTTTTTTTAAAATGGGAATGATAAACGGTATTGTCATAAAGGAAATCTTGAAAATCTTGATGACATTAAAGATTCTACGGAAGATAGTATGTTGTAAATCTATAATGATGAAATAGACCGTAGGATTTATACAGAGACAGACATAAAATATGTGATTGACAGAGGTTAACTGCATTTTTATTCACACTAATCGCATTATTTCTCTCCCACCGACTGACAAAAGCTCCTCACTAGATATCTTTCAAATATGACTGATCAATCACTAAAACCAGGAGAACATGAGGATTTAACGAAAGTAAAGAAAGGGGGGGGGGGGGGGGCTATCGGGAAAATGATGCTGATTTTTTATTCCTCTTGATTTCTTTTCATCTCTGATTCTCAGAAAAAAAAAATTGGGTAATTAAATTCTAAGGTAAGATCGGGAAGCCAAAAGGGGTGGCGGGATATGTATGAGGAGTTGGGAGAGAAGAAAGGGGGAAGAGGGGGGAGTAGCATTATCAACTGCACATTAGAAAGTTAGAAACTTTAGCAATTGCTCTTCAATTCTAAGTCTATTTATGCTTATCATTAATATTTAATCATTAAGGTATTTGCCAGATTCTCCATCGTGGTCATGAATTATTGACTCGTAGAGTTTCAGAAGGAGAACATTATATCTTGGGATTCTGTTCAATATTATATTCGTTTATTTGCTTGTTTCTTGATTTTTTTCCTCAGCGCAAATAATTATTTATCAATCGAAACCTAACTGAAATGGCATACAGAGAGAGGACAAAAGAAATTAGAAAGGGCATGCAAAGATGAGATAAAAGAGAGGGGAATAAGAGAAAACGCGGGTACGAGATATAGGAACAGGAAGAAGGGCAGAAAAAAATGACAACTGTAACATTTTGTCAGTGAAATATGTTGTCGTCATTCGGGTCCCTGAACAAATTTATCTTCACTATACATGTATATCTCTACACTCATATTCTGCCTGTCGCTAACAGTTCTGTTACTACAAGAGTTCTCTAGAGTACAGAGGGATTTACCGGTAGAAAGAAAAACACAACGCTGTTCAGTATCCTCACTATGTTATCAGGACCATCTGCTATTGTAGAAGTGTGCAAATTATCACAGTCAAATGTAGTTTTCATCTAGTAATGCAAAAAGTGAATATGAAGAAAAAAAATTACCTGTGGTAAGAACAGGAGAGGGAAGGTAACTAGTCCATTTTCATTAGGTGAGGCGCAGGCTTTATCATGAAGACTAAGTCTGGTCTTGTATAAGTAGTGGAATGAAAGAGGGAACATAACACAGTCACTGACGACTGACGGAAGCAAGCACTTAGAAGATAACAAAGTCTGACAGTCGAAACTTCTCCATCTGTGCCACAACTTCACAGAGAGATTTAGTCCAAGGGAGGAGCGTCTGCACTCGCAAGTTTACAGCTCAGTACCATTCCCAAGAAATTGTGATTATTACTGTTGCTGACTTTTCTCTAAAATAACCTTGCTTAGTACATTGTTTTCATGTTAAATTAAAGAAGAGAATTAAATTTCATCCTGGAAATAGGACAATCAGACTATTTCGTGATGTTTACCGAACTGTTAGTACGACAAGCAGTATTATGTATCACCAGAAGGTGGACCTAACTATGTAACGTAGATGACAACAAAGTGGCAGCTTCTGGATTGCACTCGTTTGCTCCACCCATACTGGAAAAAAGTTCACCTGCGATAATAGAGGGATCAGTGCTGCGGAGTAGATTAGCTTGTGATGAGAGCTAAATGAATCACAATTATTGGTAATATCGTGTTACAAAGAACACATCTGATCCGTTCTTCAGGTGTAACCCTCTCTCGTCTGTGCATTTCAGCACTTCACTTTCGTTACATCATTCTTCAAGAAAAAGGCGGTAACTAGCATTTCGACAAAAAGGAGCGGTTAATTATGGGCTGTCGTTACGAGTAAATTATTTAAAACTGCACAGCATTTAATGAGACAATCTTAATGCGGATTGAATTAGATAATTGACAAAGTCGCCGTTTTCCTCATTTTGTATTGAATATGATTCAACAGACTTTATGTTTTCACTGGAGAAAAAAAAACAACAGGCACATATTCCATACCATGGTCATGCAGGTTGCGAGAAACGACTAGCAACGTTAGAGTGACGTGGTGCTACACCAGATAGCAAGCTTTCTCTACAATGAAATTATGAAATAAGAAATAAACAAACAGATACTTTGATAAACAAATAGACTTCGTGAATGATAGTGAATAAAGTATGGATTTTGCACTCATGAATATAGACAGACACTAACAAGTTTTTTTTTTTTTTTTTTTTACGAAAGAGAGAAAAAAGAAAAAGAAGAAAGAATAGAAATAATGAAAGAAAGAAAGAAAGAAAGAAAGAAAGAAAGAAAGAAAGGTAAAAAAAGGGAAAATCTTAAAATTCAGTAGAATCTGAGTATTAGTTCCATAAAACCATGTTTCATAACTTGAACTCTTTCCTAACACTATATGAATGTTCCATTGTAACTTGTTGGTGAACGTATTGTCAGATGTAAGGTTGAATAGTCTACATATTCATGTATTTCACGGACGTTAAGGGGTTTAAGAATAATAGAGTTTAGTGATACTATTTAGAGATATATAAATTTGCATAATATATCTATTGTGATTATTACCTCAGGTAAAGAGTGTTAAATGTTCTTGGGCTCCTTTTTGGGATTGGAAAATGATATTCAAAGCTGCCCTGTTATGACAAAAAGACATAAATAATCAGTTCAGTTCAAAATTTTAGATGATGTTGATAAATCTATGATCAGCACACAATATATTATTGAGCATTTTATGTCACAGGTCAATTAACTAGAGCTGTCTTGAATGATACAAAATTAAGAATGTTTTGAATTGACGAACTGCGCAATTTGAAATTTATATTCGGACCCATCTATAAAATGTGCGGCGGCTCCTCCGTGTTGTTCCCCCTAACAGAGCACTACTGTAGTATGCTTCGCCTCTTTCTTTACCGTTTGATGCAGTAACAGTAATAGGCAGGTATACATTCCGGATGGTTAATTATTGCTTACTTGCTTCATCGCCTTTCACATTCACTGGCCACTTACAGTAGTTCTCTTTCAGACAGTTACGGAGAAAGTGTCCGCCGGACACCTCCTGTGGCTTCAAGTTTGTATAATAACCGATTAACTGAACATTAGAACACTCGTCTCGCGACTGGACTTTAGACGGGGCCTTAACATGGCAGTTGAGTCAGGAAACAAGCTGTCTTGGAATAATTCTGTTCGGCTTCACCTACTGAACGTGAATTTTATATGTAAAGATATTTCTTAGAAAAAGATCCCAATTTTTCATTAAAAAAAAAAAAATTAATTAAAAATCATTATTTTATTCAAACTAAGAAATGCATATGGCAGGAATCCTCGACGAGATTTGTGGCTCAGTTTTATCTACAGGAAATATTACTTTCTGGTGCTTTGCATTACCATCTATTAGTATTTCAAGTCTTATATGCCACCAGACTAGCATTATATGACTGTACTTCTCGCTTCTCATTAATTTATCAATGTTTTGAGGCACTAGCCAATCCTTTATGATATTTGAGGCCTGATTAGGCCTACGTCACTGATAAGGATAGACATGGTACTTGTGACATTGAGAGCTATTGAGAGCAATATAATAGATACATAATGAAAATTTTAGCTATGGACAGAATGTGAACTTACAAAACGATCTCGTCTTACACAATATCAAGCAAGATTTTCCAGATTTCCTTTTTGACAAGCAGCCGACTTCAAAGGAACGGTGTTGTGTTTCTAATGATACTATGCAATATGTAACCTTCATTTTTTAAAATGTATTTATTTAGTCATACCTCTATGACAATGAGCTACTTCGTCAACGTTGCATGAAAGAAAATTAAATGGAAATCTGTCGTCAAGATTCCTGTCAAGAAGTTAAAACTCACCTTTTGATAACAGATTGATTGGATCACACCATGTAATTTGCAACAGTATGTACTTGTCATTTTTATTCCTGCAATTTTCTCATCACTTATCTTTTTTGTTTTGCTTTTTTTTTAACTCTCCTGTTCACTGACCTTCCTACTACCACTTACAAAAAAAAAAAGTCTCCTCTCTCGCTCCCTGACCTTAACCCTTCCCTCCTCTACCCACCCCTTCCCCCCCCCCCCCCCCCCCAACTTCATGATTCTGTCTGTCACTGGGTCCGATGTCTGCCTATCTGGGATGAAATCTGATTTCTGATTGTCATCGATACAATAGGACAAAGTGATAAAACCGGCATGGCGAGATCGATTACTCTGGCCGGAAAGACTGGAATGGGCCAGATTGCTAACCCCTGATTCCAGTCCAAACCGGTCGTATACCTTATCAACTCAAGCCATCTCAAAAACTCCTCTGACAATCGGTCAATCAAACGCTATAAAATACACTCAGCCGTTCGATAAATCTCATCTTTCCCGATTACCTTTGACGGTTGTCGTATTTTAAAAAAGGGTCCACTATTCTGGGAAGAGAAGGCAATGCTATTAAACTTATTGAAAATGGGAAAGGGGGGGGGGGGGGGGGAGTTGTCTTCTCATCTATCAAACTATTGATGCCAGACGCAAGAACTTCAAGCTTTATAGAATGTCCAGATTTGTTATTTACTGCGAGATGTGATTCCATAAAGTTGAAGGATGGGAGGCCCAAATAGAAAGCATTATGGGTGTTTTAAATAGAAAAGAAAATATGTCCAGACGGAAATTAGATCTGTGGTAATAAATAAAAGTAAGATCAAACAAGCAAGAAAGCGTTTGAGGAGTGGAATAAAAATCATCGGTTTTCTTCTTTAAATATTCTGGAACACGATAACGTTATTAAGAAATGCAAAATGATGCACCAAGGGCCGCCATTTACTGATCTTATTTCACTTAGCATTGCCTCAAAATCATGAATAGGATATTCCAGGAAGATGATGGGTTCATTATGCGTAATAATAACGTAATAACGTAATGACACGACATTTTACGGATGAAAACTGTAACAATTTAATGCTAACTTTCAAGACTAGGAGACTAATACTAGATCTCTGTCTGACCTAAATAACAACAAAACAACAGCAACAACGGTAACAACAACAACAACAACAACAACGACAACAACAACAACAACAAAACATCAAGCTTTCTTTATCGTTGTTCTTGGAGGAAATCCAGGAAAAAGTCAATGTTGTATGGCATTTGTCTGTCGGCAGTTAGTTATTTCCCCACCACATCTTCGCCTATTTAGATCATTATGTGATGCAGTCAGCTTTGCTGCCAAGTGAAGATCGTGAACAATTCTAGAAGTAATAATAAATGCTTTGTTTGATAATACTTCTCGTTTTCTGCTTGACATTTTCAAATTTGGTCTTGTTAAAAAAAGAAATTCTCATCATATTTTACTGAGTTTATAAAGCAATAGTTTTTGTTTCAAATAAGTTCTTGTATGCCTTCATTCTCTCAGATTCTGACATGTGGCATTATATTATCAAGATGCATCGGCGCCTCCAGCTACAAACTTAGTGATGTGATTTTATTCATTGAATTTATTATTTATTTATTTGTTTATGCATTTTTTTAATTGGCACTTTGTTTTCCTTTTGCTAAGAATACTAAATTTTTCAAGAACACTCTTTCATAATTTACAGATTGAAATAAGAATAATATCACATCGGCATTTAGTTTCTTCCAACACTATGACAGTCCACTAAAACTGCACACACCGTTGAGCAATCACTAACAGGATTAACAGTAAAAAGAATGAAGGAAAATTACATTTTTTTTTCAAGGACAAACACACGGATATACACACTCACACACACATACACGCAAACATACACACATGTAAGCACACTGGCGAATAGAAAACAATAACCCTGGACACAAATATTTACAGCGACCAAGGACGCCACTTTTACGACACGACTGCAGACAGCAATCATTTTAAAAAGGCACCCTCAGATTACAGCGCCAGTAAATCATAACAGCACTCAATCATAAAGTACCAAAATAATAAATTGTACTCTCTTCTTAACTATCCACCCGCTCCCTCCTCGCCCCCCCCCCCCTCCCCTTTCCTCTCCAGTCGTCTTTTTTAATTTCCTGCTATGCTAATGCGGCTACTTCCCATAAAAATACAAGCACAAGGTTTTTCGCGGAATGCACGAAATGAATGCCCGAGGTCAAGGCTAGCAGGGGTCAAACTATCCACTGGAATTTCATACACAATTGCTTCTCGACAGGATTTATGGTTCAGTTTCATCTGCAGGAAATATTACTCTCTGGCGCTTTGCATTACCATCTATTAGTTATTTCTCGTCCTCTGTTCCACCAGACTAGTATTATTATATGACTGTAGCCTCCTTCTCCTTTCTTTTTACCGTCACTCTATTTTTGATTCATTTCTCTTATCATCACCGTGACCTTCATGTTTCTTTTCCTTTTTTCTTTTTTTTGTTTTCTCTTTCTATTTATTTTGTCGTCTTCTTTTATATATTCTATACTTTCCCAAATAATACATAGCGGTTTATTCCTCTCCTCCCGTCCATTTGTCAAGGTTCTACAGTTAATTGAATTTATCGTTTTCGTTTTGTATAGGATGTGGCAATTTCATGCACACAAAATAATAATAACAATAAAAATATGACAGAACGAAGCGCTTAAAGTCAAAACAATAATGAAAGCAAAACACCAAAAAGCAGAGGAACGATTTGGCTGTACTTTGGCTAAACGAAGCAGCAGATTGGCACATCACTTCGTAAAATAAATACTAAAGTCAAACAGTACTCATTAATTGGTTTTTTTTTTGTTCCATCCCATCAAGTTTCTCTCCATTATTAGCTTTTCTTTCCTTCTTTACCATCCTTCCTCCATTTTTTTTCCGCTCTCGTTTCTCTTGTTCTCCCTTCTATCCCCTCTCACGCCATCGCCTATTTGCACTTCTCTTTTTTCTTCTTCTCTTCTTTCTTTCCCCTCTTCCTTTCTTTACTGCTCTCCCATTCTCCTTTCTTCTATTCGCCTCTTGATGCCTGTCTTCCTTCCTTCCTTTTTTCCTTCCTTCCTCCCTTCCTTCCTTTCTTCCTTCCTCCCTTCCTTCCTTCTTCCTTTTTCCTTTCTTCCTTCGTCCTTTCCTTCCTCCTTTCTCCCTCTCTTCCTTCCTTCATTTCTGCCTACTTCCTTCCTTTCTTCCTTCCTTCCGTCCTTCTGTCCTTTCTTTCATCCTTCTTTCCCCTTCCTCTTCCTTCTCCTTTCTTTTCTCCTTTCTTCCCTTCTCTTTTTGCTTCTTTCCTTCCATCCTCTCACTTCCTGGATCTTCCTCATGTTTCCGATCTTTTCCAATTCTCTTCTGCCGGCCAGGCTGTTGTCTTTATTTATCTCAGCTTTCATATTGTTTGGTTATAGTTTACATCTAGCTCCATCCTCATAAATGTAATGCTCTCCTTAGACTGCATACTCACTATACAGACATATACATGTATATCAACATTAATAAGACTTCATGCATTTTGTTCCATCTTTTTAAGATGCAAATCTTAGCCTATATAGTGACTACACAGACATGGACATTAATAAGAATTCATACAGTTTAAAAAAACTCACTAGTCAATCTAGAGCTGGTGTGGGCACAGACTCCGGGCCATAATTTGGTTTCTCCCTCTTTTTTTCAATTTTAAAAGAGCAAAGAAGTTGCAGCCCCAACTCGCTGGGCCAGAACTGTAGCAAAGATGAATACACTTGGCATCGGCTCCATCAGATAATCTATAATTAGATCATAAACTAACACTCTCGATAGGTACCACAGCAGTTGTCTAGAGAAAAAAAAGTCGTTTTCTGTGTATTCTCTTGTCGTTGTTGCTGTTGCTGTTATTGATGTGTTGATGTATGATACATTTCAAGCTCAGTTTTATTAGAATGGGTGTAAATATAATCTCACTATATTATTTCTCTTTTTCTTTTATATTGTGATCATAGTCGTTAGAAATAACATTTTTATGTGCTTTTTTTTTATTTCTGAAAACTGAGCTCTCTGGTCGTTTGTGTGCGCGCGAACGCGCGTGTGTGTGTGTGTGTGTGTGTGTGATTTATTTATTTGTTTATTATCTCTTCTTTGTTTTCAATTTTGCTTTCGTGTCTCCCATTCTCCCTTATCTCTCTGCGCCCATGTATTGTCGGTGTCGCATGCATTCCGTGTCAATTCGAAATTTGGGAATTTCGAGTTGTTTTTTTCCCCACTTCAAAGTGAGCTAAAAGTACGTACTGTGACACCATCTTGAGTCAAACTGACTAATACAAATTCAGGAAAAATCTGCAAAGATCCAAAATAAAACCTCTTGTTTATGATAATTTGGCGTCAATTTTACTCTCTGGTGAAGAAAAGTACTCAGATTGACTTGAGTGGGTTGCTTGCGACACCGACGGTATGTATGTGTATGTATGTATGTATGTATGTATGTATGTATGTATGTATGTATGTATGTATGTATGTATGTATGT
>JBCEWB010635302.1:0-17745 GCA_039654565.1 Peronia peronii
TAGTAAAACTTTCCTTTCTTTCTGCTATTTCAGAACTTAGTTGTGGACTATATGCCACAGTAAAGGTCAAGAAACTCCTAGTTTGGACAGAAAATGATATGGGGACCACATATAGGTCCCCAAGAACCTGGAAGTGGCTCTATTTGAGCCCTTATAATTATGAGGGGATGGGGAACAAAATTCGAGAACAAGTATGCCCAGAAAACTAGGAAGAAGCAATAAGAGACACAGAACTCATGAAGAGAGGGCTAGTTTGTAACAAAAGGGTGTTTTGAGGCCAAAAGCCGAATACAATTTTTCCGTGAAAAATAACTTTAAAAACGTTTTTCTCAAAACCCGGTCTTTTGATAGTATTTTGCTATCTACTTTTTTGTTTCTGAACCGATTGTAACCAAATTTGGCACACATCATGTTCGCAACAAAACTAAAAACCATACCTATGTGCGTCCAATTCTATTGGTAAGTTTCAGAGAAAAATGGGTTTTTAGTGTGAAAAAATGGCGAAATTTGAAATTTCACTACATGGCATTTTCAAAAATTTGTAGAAAATTTTCTATTGCATTTAAAGGGCTGGAAATAGATAACTTTTTAGATATTATGTCAAAAAAGATGTTCACAAAGTTTTATCCAGTTTTGTCAAAATTTGACGGACTAGATAGATTTTGAAGTTAGCTATTTTAGAGATGCCAAAATCCAAGATGGCGGCGTTGCCATGGCAACTATTTGAAAAAGTCAATTTTTTAAAACTGTTTTCCTCTAATCTAAATATGCCGAATGCAATGGACAAGGTTGAAATAGCCTATCTTTAATAATGAAAAAAAATCACCTTCAGGACCCGCCCCCCTCCTTATATATTCTGAGAGCAAATGATTGGTACAGGATGACTTTTTGACTCAGCCGGTATGATCTCTTGTGTATAGCAATGATGAAGTCAGTCTGATCAGCTGCTTGCTGGCATTGTAGTCATTTTTAGTCAGTGTTCAGGGTTCATTCAGTTTGCCTCATTGACTTGGATTGTGTGTTTCAGTGCTTTGTGTCTCTATCCTGCTATAACCATGACTTAGTCATCTTAACAAGTGCAATAATTCACAGTGTCAATAACTTGTTTCACACTCGATATTGTAGTATTGCTGACCATGCCAGTACTTATACCATTTGGCATCAAATGTTATAGTATACCATCAGACTTATCTTTAAGCTAATAGCCCTTTCTGTTTTATACTCTATGTTGACAATTTTTCATTTGGCATCAGTTTTGTTCTGATATCTTGTCTATGGTTAAGTTAATATACTTTTTTAAGTTTTATGTATTATATAATTAATATTCTTTTACCTTTGATCTACTGCACATGTATTGTTTCCTGTAAGGATATTTGCATCATGTTTTTAAATAATTTGTCTTTGCTCTTTGTGTCCTCTGTTCAGGTAGCCTTTAATAGTTAAGCTAGGATGTATGGAAATCCTTATGTCTGCTGTAGTCTCCTCCTGTGTTGTTTTCAAAATGTCTGCTTCACTCATACTTCCCAGCCCTTTTTGAGATATTATGCATATTCAGATTCCAGAACTAAGTAGCTGGTTTGTTACTGGAAACCACAATGAATAATTTGGCTGTCCATGTGTTCCAAGAAATTAGCTGTGAAAATTGATGTAATGCAGCAAATCAGTTTTTGATTGAAGAAAGGCATTAGTTTATATTGTATGAATGTTGGAATTAATTTAAGTCTCATGAGGCAAATTTCAGTAAGTCACTAAGAATGGGATTTGCTTTATGCAATTAGTGGAATATAGACTATGATAATATGAAAGAAAAGATGGAATGGGCACTGTAGCTTTTGATTCTTTAAGGGTTCTCTTGAAGTTTTCTTTTTTCAAGAAGTTATTTCACAGCATGATTATCAGGGCAAACAAAAGAGTTCATAGAAATTGAATTCATAACTGCTTGAAGGAGTAGTTAAAGGAGACTGAGAATGATAGTTTTCTTGTGTAAGTGACAGACTTTTATAAGTGAGCCAAAACCACTGACAACAGCATTTCACGTCTGCTAAGCAGGTTCTGGGTCTCTTGTTGGCAAGAAAACAACTTTATTTATGTTTTATTGTACAATTTTGCTATAACTATATACTCTGTAATATACTCTTATTTGTAAACATGCGAAGCATATGTAACTCTCTGTGTACACACTACCTTTGTACTTTTTGTGTCTGTCTGTATAGTGTTATAATTAATGTGTATTTACAAGCCATGAAAGAACAATATTTTGAATTTTACTATAAATTCTTACAGTTTTTTGTTGTATGGCTGTGGATGGTACAGTACCATGTATAAAAGGAATGAGGCAGGAAGAGATAAAGAGCACGTTGATGAAAAAATCACTTGATATTTGTGGAAAAGATCCCAGTGCAGATCCAAACAGATTCTTTGAAACTAGAGTCATTTTAAGTTGTAACTGATAGGCATGCAAGGAACAGAGGATGGTGGTCTGTGGATTTGTTCATTTATGCATTTCACCACTACACTGATATAGTGGCATTTTTAGCAATTTGAGATATTGAGAAAACACTCTCCAAAACTCGAATCATTTGAGGAATTATGCCGTTATGATTCTATTAATCACTGCATGATTCTGTTAAGACATTTTGTTTTGAAGGAATGACAGTTGCATTTTGACATAAATCTTGACTTATGGTGTTACCATAGGGCAATGATGATTTGCCATATTTTTAATATTATTTACTGAGTTAGGTGCCCGAATGGCAGTTCGACCTTGATACTTGAGACATTTCTGTAAAATGATAATGATGATGATATAGTAGAAAAAGTAAGAAAGGAAAAAAAAAACAACACAGCACAGATATTATTGACTAAAAGAAGCTTTATTCAAATCATCTTCCACTTTAAATCAATATGTGCATGGATCAGCATACAAGTTAATCAACACAAGTAGTTTTCCATACCCATTTTATTTTCTTCATAATTTTTGTTCACTCTTGAGACAGTGATCAACAAATTTTACAATTAAATAATTTCATATGTACATCAATGCAATTCAGCATTACATTTAACTTGTCTTTGAGCCTGGACCTCCACAGTATTTGGAATGGAAAAATACCCATATGTAAGGTAAATTTGAAAATATAAAAAGAAAAAAATGAGAAAAAAAAAACATGCATTTTATTCATAATATGACTTAACTGACTTGACTGTAATATGTTAGTGGAGTAGAATTCAAATTACAGAATTTAACACATGATCACTTGTAAATTTTATTAAGAGGAGGTGCTGAAATTGGGCTCATTCTGATATCACAAAGGTTGTAGTTCACACAAATTTTCATTTTTATTCATCAATCTTCAGATTAAAAACATTATAATCATAATGGTTAGAGATGTCCAAAATTTTCTACAGCTTTATTATGTTTCATAACGTAATGTGTAAAAAGTCCCTTGGACAAAAATGAACAAGAGTAATTAATTCAGTTTACCTTAAAAAAGTTAAAATTTCTTTCTCCAAACCTTTCTACATTTGCACTCATAAATTTATTGCTTCCTGTCTTTTTTTTCTAACACAGACTGACCATAATTTAATAAATATACACATGTATATACAGCCTGTTCATCATACAATATCCTTAGTCCTTTTGAAATGCCAAGGAGCTAATCCGCTGGAAAATGTTCTTGTCATACTTTGCAATCTTATTCCTTTCCAAACAGCCTATGGTGCAGTAAAATGATACTCATTATACAGGTCCTTAACCCTTTAAATCCTAAGCCTCCCATAACCCTTCTGCCTGAACTCCTGAATGATTTAAACCAATCTTTGATATACTATTTTTGATGTAAACAGAATCAGCTGATGTGAGTGCCTGATAAATAGAGAGCTTGAATATATCATAATGCAATGTGTTCTTGCTCGCCGTTACGCCAGTTGTTAGGTGCTACATGAATTTTTTTTTTCCAAACGATACCAATGGGCAGGTCTCAGGCATAAATTGCCAATTTTTTAAAGAGAAAAGATGATTTGTCATTTCAGCAATCTAAACAAACCACTGCTTTCTTTCAAATGTCAGGATTAATGAAAGGCAGAATGTGGACCTGAAGAAAGAAATGGCAACTATATGTAGAAACTATCAGTAAAGACTTCATACTGCTTTCTGCAGGGTAACTTAGCAACAGATAATTTAGGCATTTAAATTTGGATGTAATTTAGGATGACAAAAAAATGCATAATTCTTCAAACTTCAGAGAAACATAGTGACCAAAAACAGTTCATTTTCCATTTTTAAGAGCAGATGTACTGTGTGTCATATCATGTCAATATCTCTCGCGGCCAGACAGAATTAGCAGAAAGTCACTGGACTTGAACAGGGAAATTGGAGATTGAATGTCATGAGGATGATCGTGTTATCGCTGCTTTTATAGTGCAGAAATTGAAAGAACATTCATCTCTCAATTTCTTATGGACAGATTATAAATGTATCATGATATTGTAAGGTGAAAAACTACACTTGTATGCTAAACTGTTCATTTTTGCTGATATTTTTCCTGATTTTAGATGGCGCTGAGGGGTCACCCCCTCTCTCTCAATTTGCAATATTTTGGCTGCAGTTAAGCCAACAACTTCTGTCGCTGCATGAAAGTGTATGAATTAAACTTCTACATGATAGAAATAACTCAGTTTGGTGGAAAACTGACAAATGAATCATTTTTAATTGGTTGTGAAATGTTTTTTACCTCTGATTCCATGTAGAAATCGAAGACAGTCTACTGACAACCACATAACAATTAGGAGATTTGGCATGGCAAATGCAGATAAGAAAATGCTATGTTATTAGCAAGAAATGAAGATAAAGATGTTTAGCTTATAATTTACTGTCCCAGTACTGTGCAAGAACAATTACTACCTCAGCACACACCACAAAATAACAAAAGTCTACAACTACTGAAACTAAAATAAATATTAAATATCACCCGAAGAAATAGGAAGAACTGAACAAAACAAAATACAAAACAAAAGCCTCAGTTATAAAAAAAGAATATTGAATGCATACTCACAGAACTGAGTCAAATTGTCAAATCAAAAATTATGATAACAATGTAATGTCAAGAACTTGTAAAATCATCATGTGAGTTGATAGCACAGCTAAGGTAGTGAACACTTAAGACAGCTCATGCATGCCGATTATGTATGCATGTAACAAGTGATACATGTATGACCCCATAATCAAAGGTCTTTGCTACAAATTGACAGAAAGAACACCAGACTGTCTCTACTCACACATCGTCCTGTGTGCAGAATAAATGTCCTATCATGTGTGGCAATGAAAAAAATACAAGAAGAAAGTTATAGAAAATATATAAATCAACATTGTTTACATGTATTTTTTTAATTTCAAATTTGTTGATGATCCAAAACAACATGGTTATGATGAATACTACAAATGATAGGATGGCATGAGTTTGATCTGAAGAATTTTAACTTATTCATGGAATAAATAGTGAACAGAATAATAAATAGTTTGATGACAAAGAAATCACATTCGGAACATTTCATGGGCAAAATTTAATCCTCCAAATCCAATGTTCTAAATATGATATGCTCGGAACAGATACTGAGATACTGTACCATAGAATGTTACAATTGAAATGACGCCATTGATTTCTCTACAAAAAGGAGATTTTGTAAGTCCTTGAAACTGATAAGGTATCTTACTCTTTCAACAATGAAGATCAACCACTGCACTCTTATCACATTTCTCTTTGCCCATGTATTTCCTGGGTTCTGAAGGATAGTATCTCAATATACAAAATGAAAAGGACAAATATCACAATATTTAAAACTGAGAATATACTTGAGAATATAATGAGACTGAGCATGTGTTTCTCCTGCCAGGAATGATTTCAAATCAATGATTGGGTGCAAAATGATTGACTGTGAAGGAGATGGGAACCAGTTTGTATGGATTGATAGTGATTTAGAAATACATCATTTTATACTCTTATTCACTTAAGCAGTTCCAGCTTGAACACAGAGCTTCTGGTCTTGTTCACTCTCAGTAAGCCAAAACCTAAGGTATTCCTACAGATGGCCTTCATAAATTGTGACATTTTTGTATGTCTCGTCCGACACTTTTTTCATTGAATAGCATCTTCGGTATTCTTTCTTTGTTCATAGTCTCTTTTTATTTTTTCATAATTAGATAGTATATTTTTTCATTTTGTCCTTTTTCCCCCTATTATTATGTAGGCAAATTTGTCTTAAATTTTATAGTGCTGAGCTCTCAAAAGTGAGTTCTTGATTTAAACATTCAACAGTTTCAAAACAGAGATTTACACTGTGTTGCTTATTCTACTTCATAACAAGAACAATCTAATTATTTTTGTAAAGACTCTTTTCACTGTGTGAAAGATTATTACCATGAGTAACAAAAGATTGAACATTGTTATTTCCAGCAATACAAAGACAGATTTCTTTTTCCAGCTATGGACTTTCTAAAACAATAGACATCACAAAAATTAGATTTTCCTGAAATATTTGTGTGATTTTCAAATGAGGGAGATTCTGTACCAAATGAAAAGCTGTATTGCTATGGCATAGATCCCCTAGTGTGTCAGCTTTAAGAGAGTGAGACTCCTTGCTAACATCAAAATACATAGTGCTGGCTGCAAGGATACGATATCTACTCATCCAAGTATTCTCAGGTATCAAATATAAAAGTCACTCACTTCTATGAAGAGCATCATTTGGTCTACACACTGCATCTTGACAAAATCTGCATAGTGCTGCATTATAAGCACATAACTGCAGTTTGACATACATACACAACTTGTTTACATACCAAAATCAAAATACCACTGATATAAATAAAAGCATACAATTGATCAGCAATCTGCATGCATTCTTTATGAAACATGACCATCACAAATTGTTCATGATAATAATGTTAATACCAGTAATGAAAATAGACACATAAATACAGAAATAAATTAATAAATAAATAAGCACAAGCTAAATGTAAACGCATGTGACTAATACTAATTAGTGGTGAACCATCACAGAGTAATATAAAACATATCATTATCCTTTGCAAAGGTAACATCATTATGGGACTGCACACACTCAGAGGCAAAACCATACTAATAATACATTGTGGTCCAATGTGTGAAGGCCCATAATGGTTTGCTAACAATATATTAACTTGACCCTAAATATCATCCTCGTGCAATTTAGAAATTTCTGTTTAGTATATGATGACAAATACAAAGTTTTGTGTGATAAAGATAAAATCATTCATGAAGTTCATTCACGTTTCATTGAAACTAAAACAATAACTGAATGCACCGATGCAGGTAAGATTTAAAACTTCCACAGGGCAATAGAAAACAAAGTAGAAGCATAGAAAAGTAAATATGGGCTGGATGGGTCGTAAGATTATCAAAAGTAAAAAAAAATCATCTGAAGCAGATACAAACAAATCAATACACTGAAATATCTGCACGCTGTAAAACAACAAAGAAATATATACAACCCGTTTCAAATAATCATAGAAGGTAAAATACTTTCCAAAATAAAAAAATCAGAAATGAGGCAAAAACATAATAGAAATCAGACGGACGGAGAACATATATGAATATATATATAAGTTTGTTTATTGGATGGACGGAAGATGACAATTTGGACTGGAATGTATCAGAAGGAATGAATAAAACTTGAATGGCTGGCTGATGTATAAAGTCTGGACGGGTGGCAAAAGTTTTGGCTTTGAATGCCAGGAATGTTCTGGTAAGATTATAATCATAAATATAAACAACATGCAACAAAATGAGACAAGGATTTCTTACAAAGAAAAACTATAGGCAATTATGCCATCTTAACTTGTTGCTTTATCTTTATTTCCAAAGACCATTTTTTTTTTTATGAAGAGTTTGGCATTCCCAAAAGTATGATGAAACCTCATCTAAAATATTTATAGTAAGCAGATGAATTTGTTTCCATAACAAGTATTTGAATCAATTCATAGAAAACTTTCCTATATTTTGTTCTATTCACCCTAGCAAGTTTTCTAGGAAAATATATTCCTCTACAGCTTTGCTCTGTGATTGAACTATAACCAAGAAGATAAACAATTGATGAAACATCTAAAATATTGTCTGATACCATGTTAGGCTCAAACAAGAGCAAAAGAAACACTGAACAATGTTATTTTCATGACCAGCTACATCAGACCCTGTACAGTGGAGATCACAGAAGCCTCACTGATCTCCTAAATGTACACATTGAGTCTCAACTTTGGCAATGAGCCAGTGATATTAATGAGCTTGTTGGAGACCACTGGACATGAAACAGTCAATGACCAAATCCTCATCACAGACCACAACTCTCAAAGGAGCTGGAAAGAGGTAGCAAGAAAAAAATGTTGTCGGGGCATTGACTACTTTTGAGTGTCTCTGTCTCTGAAGCCTACAGACTTAGTCTTGTTTTTATTTAACCAAAGAGAAAGGGTCGAAAATCGAAACCAAAAACAAGAGACAAGAATGTAGGAAGGAAGTGTCACAGAGAGTATGTGGTGGAATAAAATGAATAAGGTTATTTTTTTCTTGGCATCTGATTGTTTGTGAAGTAATCCTCATTAGAAAGAGGTATGCCTTTATGGAAGAGAAAAATTAGCAAAAGAGGACAGAGCTTGTGCAGAAAGTTGGTATTCACGACCACTCTCAGTTCTTTCAGTACAATTCTATCCCAGCCTGAGAGACTATACAAGGTCCAGTTGGACTGACCAGCCATTTCTGCTAAAAAAAAGACAGTACATGGACAATGGATGTCTGACTAATAGTTAATGTTTTGGATGAACATCAATACCACCAAATCATCATCACCATCATCATCATTTCATAGAAATGTCTTAAACTAAACCATCATTATGCTCCTGGTACTAATCATTTTTCTCTGAGATGTTTTTACATCTCTGCACTGTACACAGTTGCAATTTCATCTCACCATTATTAGTGCTACTGTTATTGTCAAGATAAAACTGACTGAGCTGAGCTGAAATGGTGTAACACTAAGAATAACAGCTCATTAATCAAACACTAACAATCATGCATCAGTGCTAAGATCATCACACGACTTCTACCTATCTTATCAGGAAAGTTGAGAAAGAGGTTGGCGTCCTAGAAGGAAACAGCTGGAATGCTTGGCTGACAAATGTAAATTCTAAAAAGAAAACCAACAGAGTAAAGCCAGAATTCACACTAAAAAAGTGATGGAAAAAATAATGGAGGAAACATGCAATTTGGAATGTGATTTTGGATGAAATCCGTGAAAGGAATTTGGATAAAATTCAGCAAATAGCTTTATCTGATGAGATATATATGGTTTCATGGGGTACTACAATAAATCAAGTGAGAAATTGATCACAAGTGAAAGTGGGACATTTGTACAGTGGAATGGTTTTCATGTATCACAGAAAGAGCTTTATTATAATATGTACACTTTTACAATCAGAATTCATCCCATATCATGATCGCTGATACACTGGAATATCCCAGTGCTTCAGGTAGTTCATGCTTCCAATCTTGATAGGATTACAAGATTTCATCCCAGGATAATGCAGGCCATACCTGTTCTAGATTTTATCTATCAAAAGATAAACCTCCATCATCAGACTAAGGTAAAAGTCTGCATCTAAGTAAAGTTATGCTATCCAAAATCTCTCCTATCTAATGGTGTTTAAACCAAAGTATCTCGGACAAAGACCTTTGGTCATATATCGTTACGCAACAGATCTGCAAACGCCTTGTCTGTAGTAAAGCATTTTTTTACATTTCATGAAGCTGGAAGTAAAACTTGAAATAGGAATCAGCCAAAATCACGGCCATCAGTTTAAAATTACTCACTTTAGACATAAAAACCCCATAAAATATGAAGAAATTTTCTCCGGTAAGGCAACCATCTTTGGTAATTCGACTGCAGTTTCTTCAACATTCAATTAGCTCTAATACTTTTCCAGAGAACTCCTCATCATACCAGGTTCTCATCTCAGTGAGCCTGTAGATCTTTTTGGAACTGTAGTGCAGTAAGTGATTGCTCTAGAATCTGGGAAGCTGTCCTGGTCTTTCTGAATGTCACATCAATGAAGAAAAGGTCTGAGCTGGCAAATGTTCATTTCTCTGAAAACTTCATATGCTGTCATTGAGTTAACTCGGTTTTCTTCACTCTGAAATAATTCATATGACTTCACATTTAACTCAGCAACTTTGAAAACAAAAATAAAAGATTTGCCACAATAATGGAAAAATGATAGCCCAAAACCAGATGTGGACAATTAATTTTCTTTCATTTCCAAAGAGACGTTGGAAATTTCTTGCAGTCCGGTATGAACTGAGCACAAAGTGTTAAATCACTGAGTCCCAGGGCCAAGATTGGGTTTTTAAATGTGCATGACCAGCTCAGAGAGCATCTGTGGATAGTTCTGTTCCATGCTGAGAGATGGAAGTGTGACAGTTCTGTCCCCTTCCTTGAGAGTGATGAGCTGCAGTGAGGTGTTGCCTCCCCCTGATGTGTGACGCGTGCCCTCCAAGGTCAGCTGAGGGAAGATTTTCTCAGTCATGGCCTCCACCATATATGGGTCGTTACCCAGGAACAAACCTTTGGTGTTACTCTTTGGCACCTGCTTTCTCAGCCTGTGAAATACAAAAATTGGGATATAATAGTGTTGCAAACAGACCATTTCAAACCACTGAGGCATTTTTAGATTAGCAAAAACATCAAAAGCAAAAATGGAAGTAAAAGTTTATATAAAAATACATAATAGATTTTTTTTAACAAAGCGTGCATAGGATTAAGATTAACAGTTATAATTTTGCATAAATAGGCATATTACTGTATTACATTAGCGTTGTCTTTTTTCCTCAACACTGTGATCAAAAAAAAATTTCAAATGAAATAATTATGTTCAGATTATTATGAATTCGCCAGCACATCAATTTCATGGCCTATACATCAATGTATGGCAACTGGCTGATGATATGAGCCGATGTCGCTCAAACGCATGATCTGTGAAAGCAAAAGTTTGTATCTCATTGACCCACTAATATTGTAGATGTTATTCACTTTCCTTCCTCATAGTCATAGGGAGGAAGATTTTCACCAACTAAACAGCCTTATCACTTACCTTTTCAGATAAAAACATAGAAAAATTAAAATGTCACATGAAAATAATTGCAAGCCTCTGGATATTCATTCTCCTGAATGGCGGACATCAGATGCCAACTGAATAATTATTTGTTACAACTTTTAACTCCCACGTCTCGAGGTATTAAGAATAACTGCACACTTGACAAAAATATGATATTTGCTCTTCCTCTCCTGGAAAAAGTGGGAAAGACTGGAGTGAAAGAGGAATGGGATGCAGTGGAAAGGGGGTGGGGGGAGGGGGGGGAGAAGGATTTCGCCTAAAACCATTCACTATCTACATCATAATCTGGACTAGTGTCAGCTCCTGCTTCACTCCTTACTTGGCGCCCCGTGTCCGAGAGGTGGACTGTGTCTTTTTCTCCTCGCCCACCCCTTCAAACAGCTTAAACAAGAGGTCTGTGTTGGCCACTGTCAACTTCCGCTCAGGCACCGCCGTTTTCTTGCTGCCCTCTCTGTCCCTCTCGTCAGGGGGCGTCACGGGGCGCACATCTGAAACACAAACGTCATACAGGTTTTTATTTATCTATTTGTTATTGTCTTTATTATGTGTTTTTTTTTTCAAATTTCACGCGTGTGATCGTTTGTTTGTTTACAAATTTATTTTGCTGTTCATTATTCACTAACTTATTTATTTCACAGTGTTTATTTCCATATTTATTTATTTAGGCCTAATTATTTATTTACGTCTACTTCTTTGTTTCTTGATTTCTTTTTTATTAGGTCTATCTTGATTTACAGACGTGGCTTTTGACCACATTTTATCACTTAACCATCCTTGAGTGTAACTGCCTGGCCGACATAGCACATGGTTTTGACCGTCCTGTACACAAATTAAATTAACACCAGCCTTTTTCTCAGCAAGCCTGGTCTGACTATAACTCTTATTGTCAGCTACATTGACAAAATATCTTTTGCCTGAAAATTTCTGATTCCAGGAATTTGGGATTCAATTATACGTTTTCTCTTCTGAACACATAGTACACAAACCGTAGTTTTTAGCGGATGAGGTGAAACAATAGTTATCTTTTTGATATTTGAGGGCATGGAGCGTTAAACACGAATAGGCCGAGAAACAATGAAATTACTGACTATTGCAATCAAGTGGTCAAAATAGATTCAATGGCCGATTGCGACCAGGTTTTCTATTCGACCAATCAAAGTGCACCCTTCGATCTGATTCGGGTTACTGGAATAGACCTGTAAATTCGAGATTTACATTCTAGACTTCAGAAGAGAGAAGTTCCACATCAGGCTGGCTGGCTTCAGGAGGGTTATGATTAGGTCAAGATTTAGGGCTAGGATTAGATTTAGGGTTAGGGTAAGGGATTTAGGGTGAGCCATAAGGTTTATTCAAGTGCCCTGGACGGAACATCTGCTCACAATATTAAGAATATATGGTAGAATAGACCATTGGGATAACTTTAATCACCTAGTAAGACTAGACCATTGGGACTATTTTGACCATATGGGAGCAACAGCGTTGTCCAACAATTAAACCATCATGAAATAGACGGGGTTTTTTTTGTTTGTTTTTTATCAAAGTATCTTAGTATTGTCTTTGTCTCCGATCCAGCGAGTGGCAGCCGTATTGATTTCTGATATCACTGGAGCCACCATTGATAGAGGCTGATCAATCATTTATTGGGGACAGTGGCTCGTGTCGGACCAATACTTTAAGCTAGGAACTACGCCATCGATCACTCCTTTCTTTTTCACACAGCTTTTTCTTTGGAGTTAAGCCCTAAAGTTTACCGATAAAAACGCATGTATGCTATGATATTCTCTTCATTTTCATAGGCAAATGGAGTCTTGACTTTGTTGATAGACTGAGGAGCAGCCAGTGTCTTACATCATACCAATTCTTTCTTAACCATAGAGGTGTTAAAGGACTGATCAGGTCCCACACTTGCTCGCTATACTTTGGCTTTGCATTCTTTTTCAAATGACTTATAGCAAACATAATTTTATGATCAAGTGCAGTTGAATGCGTAGTGGTTGGCCTATATGGTAACAATGTCTGCTCTGTAATTTTTGCTTCTTCCCGTTGCTCGACAAAAAGAATGCTATATCAATGTTTTCTTCATGGAATTCACTTTGTTGAGCGCCAACTCAAGACACATTTGTTTACTATCTTAATACAAAAGTAGGCAGAGACTGCGAATATGAAGACGAATTGTAGTGTAGGATTGATATGACATGTATGTGTGTGTATGTGCGTATGTGTGAGTGTGTGTCACCGGTATTTATGGGTGTGCGTGCTTCTAAATTTATTTTTTCATTTTTTTTCTCATTTTTTTTGTAAAGTGCTCAGAGCTTTGCTCTTCGAGGATGACCGCTAGAATCAGGCTATGCTTGATTCACATTCTGATTATTCTTGTTGCTATAACAATACAGTTAAAGTAAAGCAGTTGCTTATAAAGCTTGAGTATTAGTTCTTGAACACAGCTGAATACTGTTTAAGAAACTCTAGAACTCCAGCATTTACAAAGATACGTTTTGAGTTCATCCCTTTATTGCCATAAATATAATCAGCGACGTTCTGGAAAATAAAATGACATTACTGGATATCACGAAAACATGTACAAACAATGAAGAAAAGTTTGCTTTCTGTGGCTAACAGTAAACATCTGGAAACTGGAAACCTTATGAAAGAAGTTAAGGAGAAAAGCTTTCTCAAATCAAAGACAAATCGTGGGACCGGAGAGCTTTGAAATTGTTTGTAGAGGACATATACTCCTCTTGGAGTAGAAAGACTGAGAATGATGATGATGACGGTGATGCTGATCAAGTGCCAAGCGGGCTCCAGTTAAACAATTTTCAACATTAATTCTACAGATTTTTAAAAATGATCTTAAACATTCATAGGTTTCGTTAGTTATCGATGGACGGTCTGTCTTCAATTTCAAGACATTTATATAAAATTTAATGATGATGATGATGACGGATAAGGCGATTGCAAGTTTTGCTCCGCGAGATTTATGCAATTTAAAGAAGGAGTAGCCCCATGAGGTCTTATCCAGAATTTTCCATGGATTCCTTACGTCTTGACAACACAAGTTTCTCACATTTCGTATTCTTTGTGCACACAATTCACTGATTTACCCCCTCTTCCAGCGCGTTACTATCGGAAGTGAAGTTTTCATTACACGGACTTTTGATCACCTCTCATCGTATGATATTGCAAACAACAGGTCGATCAACGGAGCAGGGAAACTGAGCAGATAGGAAATCGATTACTTCGATCTCAGTGCCCGAAGGAAGGAAGGAAGGATGCTGGATATACTAATGAGTCCAAGACGTCTGAATACCAGGACATAGCACCTGCAGCGAGGGAGAGAGAGAGAGAGAGAAGGGGGAGGGGGGGAGAAGAGAGACAAAAAGAAAAATAGAAAGGGGGGGGGGAGTGACTGAGAGAGCAAAGCCGGAACGAGGGCGTCGTACAAGTCATGGCATCTCGACAAACTAATCGATAAAGCAGAACTGAAGAATACGAGTCACAGAAAACTTATAAATAATTCTGTATGTGAAAGAGAGAGGGGAGGAGTGTGGGGGGAGGAAGAATGCAAGAGAGTCAGAGAGGAATACAAGCACACAGATACAAAGAGATACATAGACTAAAGCGCACGAAGAACAAAGAGGCAGACAGGCAAATGTGTATGTGTGTGTGTATGTATGTGTATGCGAGAAAGAGAGAGAGAGAGAGAACATGAGAAGGAAACTGAAACTTACGTCTCCAACTACAGACTACGATATGCCACTAAGTCTGAGCCAATCACAGTAAGAGATACGGTAGCTTTTATACTGGTTGGTTGGCTGTCCTTGTGACATTCTCCGCCACGTTTCTTCTGTGTGGTCCTGTCTTGTAAGACCCAGACCTAAGTTATTATTACAGCAGCCGTACACCTTGAATGGCCCTACTTCAACAACCCTTCTGTCAGTTTTCATAAGTAGGTGATGACGTCAATGAGCGACATTTATAGCACCGATCTGGCATGGCCATAAACTTTTCTTTTCAAAACCCGAAACTTCTGGAATCTCACTCAAGTGCGACCAATACACTGTGCCACGTATCTTAAGCAGAAAGCAGATTTCCATATTACACAATCTCAATCCCCGTCCAATAGGGTCAATATCAGAATGTCAACCGTACACTTTAACTCTCTGAATGCAACGACTATGGATCAAATGGAACTGTTTAATAAACGCACGTTTATATTTTATTATAACTACAGTGGATGTCGCTCATAGAGACACCCAAGATCTCAGAAACAGCTGGAAGATTTTAACACCCGAGTAAGACCCAAGATTTCCACATAAAAAGGCAACGAGCTGTATATTCAACGGTGTAATAATCGTTTAGTATAGGTATGAATAACGATACGACCCTCAAGAAAAAAAGATCGAAAGACGTAATCAAACCGGTGTATAATAACATATGTATCGATGGATGGATTTGTCTTGTGCATAGGTTCATTTTAAAGCCTTTATCCATATTACTAATATCATGTGTACATCATTCTCCTCAATTTAACAGACAACTAAACTATTCCTGTTGGTATTGAAATAATGAATAGATAAGACTCTTCAAAATGTAAAGAAAGAATTAAGGCACCTATTTGAATTAGATCTTGTTGTTCAAGTTTGCTGATTTGTTTTTTGGCAGGGGTCGATAATCTAGATTACGATCAATTTCTGGCTGTTCTCAATTCATTTGTTTACACTTCAGCTGGAGTGAACTGCGCATTTTGTACGTCACATACTGTTGTTTTTACTGTTGGCATTATAACGTTGTTTCCTTGTATCTCACGCACTGCATTGCCAAATGGACAGCGAAATTATATCTCAGGTGTTCACAGCCTAGATGGACTGATATTTTCTATGTGCGAATTGGCCTAGTCTTTATGGCACTCATACTTCTAAAATAACCGTTAATAAAATGTTGATCCTAAATAAGTGAAATTACATGAACATCATTTTTATTCAGCCAACTTAAAAGAATGGGTTGAAACAGTATCTTAATTCTGTTTTAGCAGCAATCGGAAATTGTTTTCTTCTTTCCGAGTGGCAAAAGTGAAAACTTTAATAACAACATCAGCCTAGAAATTCAGTCACAGGTTAAATGGGCCGACACAGGCTGGAAATTGTACTCTGTGATCCAGTTAACCAAAGGCAAGTTGTTCACAGAGAATGTTGACATAGAACTAAAACCCAGACATGAATAAATAATGCTTGAATTGCCACAGAAGGACTAGTGCTTGTATACGGCAAAACAAAACAACAAGTTATTAATGTGACGATCTGGGAAAACAACACGGGAAACTACGATATTTTAGATCAATATTTTTTCTGATAGTCACTGTACAGACGGTATTTGTAGTCTTGTTGACACCTTCAAGACCTGGGCGTTTGGTGTATACGAAGTGATCCCGAGCGTTATATTTCTGCCATCAGCGATTATTTATGCTCATCAAGATCTCTGTGGCTATTCACGATATGAAAAAAAGTGTGAATGTCTGTTACGTGTATATGTCTCAAAAACTTTGAAATGAAACTTTGTTTTCGAAGGCAAATAAAGTAAAGTCTGTCTTCTCTTCTCTCTAAATACCTTTGGCTGTCAATGACTTTCCATGAAGTAAAACACATTTTTCAGAAAAGAAAGCAAAAAGAACATGTGTGCAATATGTCAGTGAAGTAATCAGTGTCTGGCAGGACCCATCATCAACATCATCAGAACCCGTCCCAGATTACAGATCAGCCTTCCAAGATTATAGCGCACCCTTTCCAGATGACAGGGCATGGGTAAATGACTACCATTATTCCAGCCGCTTTTGAAGCAATTTTACCAATATCATCCTACGAGTAACAGCTCACAAAACGGTCCATACATGTCTTTCTAGAATATCATTGGCTTGTCTCTTAGCCTCTGTGCTTGTGGATTCGGAGTCCATGTTTCGTGTCTCACTGTAGTGCTATTTGTCTCTCTCAGTACATGAATACGACATAGTCGGACACCCATAATCCAACAAAAGGCATTCTATGAGCTTAAAATACAGACTAAATAGCGTTCCCATTCTAAGTAAGGTTAACAACATGTCCCGGCAATCGGGTCTGGGGTCCAACACAGAGCAAACAAACTCAACGATCTAGAAGACCACGGCAGGGAAACGTATGTATAAGACGGTCTGATCTTTTAGACCATTGTCCTTTGCATAATCCACGGTCATGTCGTTACTTCGATCATTCCTACCTGGATGAATCTCAGAATTGTAGACCGCAAGGAATTAGGGGTAACTATCATGACACAATGAGACAGCAAAAAAAAAAAAAAAAGAAAAACTGCAAACACATTGCGATCTCCTCTGTTCAGTGTAAGTCTGGTACTAGTGAATGTCGTTAAACAGATCGGTGGACAGACAGACAAACATACGAACAAAAGATAAATGGACAGACAGATATTAGATAGGAATATACAGGTGATTAGATAGATAGATAGATAGATAGATAGATAGATAGATAGATAGATAGATAGATAGATAGATAGATAGATAGATA
>JBCEWB010635522.1:0-10165 GCA_039654565.1 Peronia peronii
CCCCATCCGCCCCCTACACCCTTCCTCACACTGTTCACTTGGTTTGTGGCACTATTTCTCCCCCCCCTCCCTCTCTCTCTCTCTCTTTCTCTCTCTTTGTCGCTCAAATACATTCTAATAAAAAATAATATGCCTCACACATCCCACTCCCCTGAGATGAAAATCTAAGGTTTCATTGATCTGCTATCCCACATATCCCACCTGCTTATAAAGGCAATTCTCACTTTGTGCTCGGTTCGTCCTTGAGAACATTAGTTTCTGAGATCTAAGGCTGCGGTATGTACAAAGGATGGTTTAACTCTAAAACTGCCGCGGGGTTGGGGGGGGGGGGGGGGCGATCTAGGTCTAGACTCACTCGTTGTGCTATACCTCTTCTCCGGATTTGTTCCTGAGAATATACAAATACAACAATTATTATGTTCCATTCTGTTGTCGTCACTGGTTGGATGATGAATGATGCAGGAAAGTAAACTTCACATGCAGAATTTACAACTTTATTATAGTCTGTGCACGGGGCTTTTATTGCCTTCTGAAATCAAGGTATTGTTGGAACATGAGTTAAAAATGTTAAAAAAAAAAAAAAAGTATGCCAGCAGTAATTTTTATTGCCACTTTTAGGGTTAAATTTATTTCACATCTATAGGTATGAACAAAACGTAATGAGTTCATCACTTATAAGAGAAATCATCGAACTATCATCACTTTCTTGATTAAATCGTGCAGACTGTAAATTAGTCTGAAGCTGAAACAAAAGTAATCCATTTTACATGTTACGAAACGATACATAGTGTAGCTATTTCTGGATTTCATACAACGCGTATTATCCTGAATTTTCATTATAAAAAAAAAATGCAGAGGAGTGTATCAGTTTTTTGTTTGTTTGTTTTGTTTTTGTTTTGTTTTATTTTTTACTTTGTACAGAGTCTGAATCTGCCCGGATTCTTTCAAAAGAGGCTCTGAATTTGATTGAATGTTTTCAACACAGACTGCAGTGGAGGCTTTCGATTTTTCCTCCTCCTCAAGGCAGCTGAAATCACGCTTAAGTATAATCATTTTCCAAATCGTATCTTACCGCTTCTCTTGATCGTGTAATACTCAAAAAAATAAATACCAGCTTTGCCTCTAGTATTTGCTTGCTTCTTGTCAGTTTTAATATGGTTAGTCTTATTTTATAGCAATACGTCATTTGATATGTGAAGATTTAGTATAAAATAAAATAATAACAAGAACTTGATACCTGTGTTTGTAAATAATGTAAAGTGTATATAGCGACACGGGTGAAGAGGAAAAGTGGAGAGAGAGAGGATGAACTGTCAAATCTATTTGATATTTGTTAGTAACTACTGTTCTTTGTTTTTTGTCTTTGGTATTTTATTGTCCTTATTCTAGGAATTTCTTTGTTTGTGCAGATTAGGTCTGACATGGTGAGAAATTTCATTCTATTTTAATAAATCATTTATAAATTTGGGAATTTTTAAACAAAAAGTAAAAAAAAAAAAAATTAAAAAAGCAAATTTAAAAAATATTGGCCTACAGAAAAAAAGGGGGCTTGGTGGTGGTGGTGGGGGGAGGGGGGGGGAGAGATTTTCATGAGCACACTATGAAGTACGGTCTTCGTTGCTATTTACGGTGTTGTTTCCTGTAAATTAGATGTGTCTTTTTTGTTATCAGAGATAAATAGAACGTCTTGGCATGCGGCAGAGATTGGATGAAAACCGACATGCTCTGGAAGACGCAGCATAGCCAGGAAATTTCTGTATACTTTTATCAGAATGTAATGTTATCGATATAGTTTGTCCAGTGCTATAAACTTAGAGGCAAAGGGATGAAGTGGAGACATTGAAATGAAAGAAAAATGGTTTATGAGATGCACGTAGAAATAGAGTGTCGGAGGAAGTGAGAAATATTACTTTTTGTTCCCCAAATTTGTACGCTATAATTTTTAGTTCTGTTGAAACAGCTATATTATGTGCTCCCGAAATCTTAGAGCTCGGAAAAGTTAGTAGATAACCCTCAAAAGCTGCCGGTGGCTATCATTGTTATTATGTTTGTTATGTTGCTTTTTTATGTTTTGTTTTCTAAAGAGATATCAAGAAACGCCTTTTCTTTTCTCTGCCCTCTCTTTCTGCCTTCACTGTGCGATGTCTCTTATAATTTTCTCCATTGTCTTTGAGATTTTCTGCGGGAATGGCGGGTTGGAATAGAGGAGGTTGTATTTGTTAGTCGGTTGGTTTTTCATTTATTCTTCTCAATTATTCTAGCTAGAAGCCAAACATTCACCTTATTTCAAAGAACATTCACATAAAAAAAAAATAAATATAAAAGAAAGACTTGAAAGATTTATATAATCAAAAAGCAAACTATGCATGAACGGGAAACGGGATCCAGATGAGATGACAGAGTTAAGAAATAAGAATATAATGAAACCGGAGCCGGTAAACACCCAAAAACAGACAGAATATAGAGTGTGCTAATCAGAAATTATTCACAGGACATTGGTTTCTAATGGAGTTTCTTTGATACGGTTGTTGTATAAAGTTTCCGCCTCTCAAAGATACATAGATCTGTAAAAATACAGCTTCTTCTTAATATATTTGTTTTGTAATAAAAACAACAACACTGGCGTACTAACTAACGCTAGATTTTAGAGAAAAATATTTCATTCCTTTGCTTCCTCACATCACCCAAGACTTCTATCAATGAATCGTTTATAATTTCCTCATTGTCATCGACTGGCTGAATGGCAAATTCACCCATTTACTTCCGAAGGCCACACTTTCACTCTTGCCAAACGGCTTACATAATATACCCATCCATTCACCCTACTCACTCACGCACTCACATTCACTCATTCATTCACTCACTCACTCACTCACTTACTCACTCACTCACTCACTCACTCAATGACTCACACACTCACTCACACACTCACTCACTCTCTCACTCACTCATTCACTCCCACTCACTCACTCACTCACTCACTCGCATACTTACTCATTCACTCATCCTCTGAGTCTATGATTCTATCACTTTCACGTACTCTCTCATTTCCTTTGTCAGGCACTCACTCATTCATCATCAGTTTTTCATTCATTCAATCACTCCCTCACATTTCATCCTTCATTCACCCATTCTCTCACTCCACTCCTGCATTCTCTCATTCTCCAACCTCCTACTCACTCAAAACAACTCAACCCTCACTCGGTGCAGTGTTCTGCCAATCCATCTCGGCTCACTCATCAATCAAGACTAAGATATCTGCTTTCTCTGAGGCAAACAGAAATCTCACCCCAATCAGTTTTGTACTCACTAATACAGTTGCATGCCACAGTTCTTCAGATCTACAAAGACAACTTTCCTTTCATTCGATCTACACTTATCTGTACTTTGATTGCTAAGCCATGCCGCAAGACAAAATGACTTCCATCACAGTGATGTTCCGCGGTTTTTTAGTTTGCTTTCTTTGATATTTTCTGTGCTTAATCCTTGTACTCACCCTATTAGTTTTTTTTTTCCCCCCTTTCTCGTCCTTTCCATTGCATTTATCATCAATACACTGTGCAGTCCTATTCTTCTACATTTTCTTTGTTCTCGCCTTTTTTTTTTAATTCCCTCGCAATTTCTCTCTTCGTCTTAAGAATTCACACAACACTATCGTTTGAACTTACACAATCATGATCGTTCCCACTTCGATTACTTGCTAGGACGTCCTACATTTCGCTCACACAACGCACCCTTAAGCTTTGACCGGTGTTGTTTTTGCTGGAAATGATGATGTTGTTGCTGCCGTTTTGCTCGCGTTGCAGTTCCTTGTTGTTGTTGTTGTTGTTGTTGTCTTCTTCTTGTACTACTATTGCTACTATTACTACTACAATTACTAACACCACCATCACTGTTACTAGTACTACTACTTCTACTTCTACTACTATTACTACTACTACTATTACTACTATTTCTACTTCTACTACTATTACTACTACTGCTACTTCTATTTCTACTACTATTACTACTACTACTACTACTTCCACTTCTACTACTATTACTACTACTTCTACTTCTACTACTATTACTACTACTACTATTACAACTACTACTATTACTACTACGGCTACTAGTGCTACCACCACTACTGTCCTACCGCTACTGACACCACTACTGCTTCTACGATTACTACTTCTACTATTACTACTGTTACTATTACTCTGCTGCTGCTGCTGTTGCTGTTCTGTTAGTACTACTACTATTGCGTTTGTTCTCCCTCTTCCATTTCTCCTGTCTTCCGTCGGGATTTGTTGTTGCATGCCATTACTGTTATTATATGTTTTTAATTAATGTTTGATGTCTTGACATTCACAGTGGTTGACCGATATTGTCGGTAAGTCAATGAAATTTCACACTTGGACTTCAAAGTAACAAAGAAACAAACTAACAAAATGAGTTAAGAAAATAGGTTGGGAAGATAGTTCATTGCAGCGAACACACTTACAATTGCATAATTCAGAAAAAGGAACACGATTTTCAAGCAGTAAAGTAGTATTTCAATCTAAATCAATGGGAAAATATTTACTTGTGAAACAAGAAGAAATACATAACCAATAACACAACATAAATAACAACAATAGTTAAATTAAGTTCATTATACCAAATCCTATCTAATATCACACAACTGATAGCGTGATAGGGCAAATCGTTTATTTGTTGCGAAAAATTAAAGCCAAAATGCGAGATCCGCAGGTGGCTGAAAGATGTATTGAAAACGTAACGTAATAAAAAACAAAAACGTACATGGAATCTGGAAGACAACATCATTGCCCTCTATAGCAAGGTCTTCGTTGCTATTGTTATGTAATTGTCCTGTCCATTACATGGATCTTTGTTCTCTCTGGAGATAGAAGTCCTGAGCATGAGACTGAAAGTCAGTTGTAAAGGGGAGCATTGTGTAGAACATAGGGGACTGAAATCAAAGGAAGGAACAGAGAGAACAGAATAATCAACGGATTTGATTGAAACAGAGGGCACACAAAGAAATCTTTTATTTTTACCTGATCTCACGAGGTAAACAAATTCCCATAGATGGGAAAAAACTGAGGGCAGAAAGTTTCACGATTACTGCGTCTCTGAATACCAAGTCCATTCCTGGAAAGTTCTATTTCATTAGCCACCTCCTTCATTAATATTGATATAACGTTGTTTGTTGTGACACTTTAGCGCCCAACAGTTCAGTCCCTGAGCCTGGGATTAAACGGCTTCAATCCCTATGCAGAATTCATGAGATCGTGACTTTATTATAAATTGACAATGTACAATCTATCTGAACGACCGGTGTCAAGATATTATGTTTGTCGTTGGAGGAATGCAGTAGTCTATATCAAAAGCCATAACAGAGTCCTTGCTATAGAATGCCACAACAGTTATAGCCCTCGTGCTTAATAACTTTTACAAAGACATGGGTTTGTGAAATGTCTCTTTCAAAGAGGGGGAGAAAGAGAAAAAGAGTGGCAGATAGACAAACAGAGAGAATGCAGAGAGTTAGAGCGAGAGAGAGAGAGAAAGAAGATGAAGAAGAAGAAGATGAAGAAGAAGAAGATGACGACGACGAAGAGAGAGTTCTTTGAAAAAAAAAAATGTCACCTTGTGACAGACTATTTATAAATCTCTTCACGACTTCAGTTTTTGTACCAACACAGTAATGAGAGAAAAAAATGGTGGGCGGATAGCTTTTTTTCTGACGATCTGATTGGTGTGACAGTTTTGAAAATACATTTCGCATCAAGGGCACATTGCACATGCAATATTCATCTGAACAAATCTCCACTTTGGGATGAAGTTTAAAAATTGCATGCACTTGACGTCCTTATTCGCTTATAACACAAATGGAAGAGTGAGATTTATCAGCTCTGATTGGATTTCAACGCTGCAAGCTGGCCGATCTCATTTCAGATTGGCACAAGTCCCCCCTCCCCTTCCCCCGAAGGCTGCGTTGGCGGGCATGAGCGGAGGGCAATGACGCACTATGTTGAATTTCATCTCAGCTTGGAAACGGTCAATTGCAATGCTCTTGTTAATGTAGAAATAGAGTAGAAACAAAGCATTCTGGTTTTATTCCTGCAGGGTGTAACTCATGAAATAATATCTTACAAAGCCGAAAATAGGATTTCCTGATTCCTAACTTTACTTTCGGATCAAGAAAAGAAAAACGGTCTAGATCTAGTTGTATTTTAAAATTTATGAATCTCTGCTTGTTCCATATATATTTAGAGACTTTGTCGTTCGCTCTTACGAGCCAGGGCATCCGGGCTGTAATCAAACATGTAAATTGTCTAATTTGCTTATGATAATGATATTATATATTGTTTTTGATGTTTATTTTCGTTAACTTAGAGCAAGGAATCTTTCTTTGGATAGACAATTCCAAGTAATACGAAATGAAGCCGTTTAGAGGAGGTCCCAATACAAATTCGCTACTGCATGATGTAAAACTTAAGCGAAAACAGAACAAACCAACGAGAAATAAGAAACCCTTTCACTGATGACCAAACAAAACAAAAAAAAAAAAATGGGCTAGCCGTATGATTGGAAAAAGACAATATATTTAAATATTTGAATGAACGATTATTGTCTGTCACTAGCTGTGATGATGGATGCCAGCACTACATGATTCGTCTATGTAAAAAAAAAAAAAATTGGAAAAAAAAAGGAAAGCGAGAAAAAAAAGAAAGAATGGAAGAAAGGAAGAAAGAAGGAAAGAAAGCAAGAAAGAAAGAAAGAAAGAAGGAAGGAAAGAAAGAAAGAAAGACAGAAAGAGGTTCTTGCTTTACTTTAAAATCCCAGCTTCTGTGTTGTCACTATTTGCTATTGAACCTATAAGGATTCCTTCGACTTAGGCATTAAGACTCATACCTCAGTGGTTTCGTAGACTCAGATATACGTATAGAGACTCTCATCTTGATTACTTGTCTGTATTTCTCTTGATTCAAGAACGCCCCGTCCACTAGAGAAATAAATTTATCCCTGGATGGCTAGGATTACTGTTGCATTATAAAGCAGCAACTGAGATCATGTCTGAATATTTCATCCAGTTATATATACAATTATTTAATGAATGTGATTTCCATGACTCAGCCACCAGTCCTCGGTTGCACCCTTTAACTTGCCTGTATAGGAAATGGTAGTTTTTATTCTCATACCAGATTTCAAATTTTATGCCTGATAAATTCCCTATCTCAATTGCCCGTCTTTCTGTCTTCTTATCAATGAATCATAACTTTCATGGCAAAGTGTGCGGGGCATCTTTATGATCTGCAAATATCTGACCTAATTTTCTACATGAGGAAAAAATCATGCAGAAAGGCCTTCCATAACTACGATTACTGCAGGATTACAGAGTAGCGGCTAAGGCCGTGTCCCGTTTATAACTCTTCTGTGTCTAACCCTATTCATTAACACACGGGCTCGCTGTCCCACGACAAACAAGCTTTGTTCCAATGTAGTCGTTCTTGCAAAACAACTTGCTAAGTACATGTCCTGTTGTCTGTCGGACGCGAGCTGCTGTTGGCCATCATCTATTGATCTCTGCCTACTAGATCTCGTTTGGTGGACTGTTTTACCTAGGTCACTCTGTCATGTAAGCCAATATTGTGTGATGTCGATCAATATGGTAGATTGCACACAAAATGAAATGGACGTGGTGGAATAGTCAGTGAAGAGCGCTTACATATCCCGTGTTGGGCTTTTCTTTGTCTCTCTCTCTCTCTGTTAAATGATGCCAGCTTATTCTAATTTATACGATACCAAAGACAAATATATCCTGTCTATCTTATCCTCATAAAATCTGAAATGAGCATAGTAATATACATTTAATTATAGGTAACAGAATAACGGGGGATCTTGTGACCAATCCTATTACTTCCCTTTGCCAGACACAAGGGGTGTTGAACAAACAGTTTTACACACACATTTGCGCCCTTTGTTCAATAATGCGTCATGAAAAATTCCCGCTGAAATATGGTATCGAGAAAATGTTTTCTTCTTATTGTTATAATTTATTAATTTTTTTTAGGACATAAATCTTTCAAATGGCATGAAGCAAAATGGTTTGTTTCTTCCTTATACTGCTTGCTCAAACATCTCGTGTCTGGCAAAGGGACGTAACAGGGCTGGTCACAACGACCTCCCATTGGAATCTGGACATTTAGGCTGTCAAAATTTCTTTGTTTCTGTGGCTCTCTGTCAAGTGATGTCTATATTCCTGTGCGTCACCAAAGTAAGTTATTTTTTTTTCTTTTTTCTGAAAGAATTATAACTACACAGATATCATAATAAATATAGAAATCTGCGGCTAACACCTTGTGCATCGTCATCATCACGAAATCAATATTTATCAGTTAGATCTTTGCAACTCCGGCGGTTCTATCTTATTCCTCTCGAATGATACAGAGTACTACACTTTCGTTTTGATTTTTTTTTTTTTATTGTTGATGGATTTCACTCATGAACGGCGGAAAAATCTGTTTCATGTTGTGATTTTTAAAACAAATATTTAATTTAATATTATATACATGAAAAAATATAAACGTGTTACGTCCTAGAATGCCACCTGTGGACAGCTATCTCGCGAAGATTTACATGACTCAGCTATCCATCCTTTATTGCCATTTCTTTAAAATTGGCTGTTGGAACTGATAATTTTCATACGGTTATGCTGTCTGTATTCCCCATATCCGGAAGTAATCACTTTTCATCATGCAGTCAATGACTTCTAATTTTGATCGCATGGTCAAAAAGATGTCTCTACGGCCAGCAAAGCCTTTGAACTTGTATCAGCAATGAAACTGGTTTTGTTTTGTTTTGTGTGTGTCTGTGTGTTTTGTTTTGTTTTGTTTTCAGCGATAATTTATAGCTTTGGACGCACGCTGTCTTTATAGCCAGGAAGATTTATTTTTTTTAAAAATGTGTTTGCTTTTTTCTTCCCATCCAAAGTCGTCTCCGAGGACTGATACACTTTCATCTCTTTTCTTGCATTGCTTTGCCGGCCGCTCCGCTCACAATGAGCAATAAATTTTCTTCACACATCGTCTCGATTGTGTGGACGGCAGATAATGTCGTCAAATATTTTAGCATTTTCTTTTTTCGATTTCAGTCATCGGCATTTGTTCCAATATGGAATGGATATATATTCTTACAATCCTGTGCATTCTATGGATATACTTGTTGGCTTTTTTTTTTTTTTTGCAACTCAAACACCCAGCTTCACATAAGATTGGAATGAGGTGTCGTTGAAAACGAATTCTGACTGTTTGTTTCCTTGCTTGTTTTGTAGTTACTAGCTTGCCCAACAAAAAGAAAGGAAAGAATTGAAAGAGATACCAACAACTGATAACTGTTGGTTAATCCGTTTTTAAAACAGCAATCAATTTCATCGAGCATTTTTTTCTTTGCTGGCATAGAAATACTTTTAACTTTATTGTAATGATAGTAGTAATTATAACCATCGTTATCATCATCATCATCATCTTAAAGAGAGAATTTGAACTTTTAAACATAGAGTGTTAACCGGCAACTAAGTCATAACTTAATCGTCAACATCATCATCATCCTTATCATCGTCATCGTCTTAGAAATGTCTTGAAATTTAGGATACAGCCTGTCAGCCAACAACTATCTCAAAACTAAATCGTCAACATCATCATTATTATTATTATTATTATTGCTGGGTTGTTATTGCTGTTGTTGTTATCATCATATAATTTATATTTTAAAAAAGAGCATTAAAATTTGACCCTCCCCCCCCAAAAAAAAAAGAAAATCTGAAAGATTTAACCATAAATTAATGTGTGTGCTAATTACGTTTGTGTTATAAAAAAAACATATGTTTTTATCTGTCAGTTATCAACATCTCTAGCAAAGCAGAAACAGTAAACTGGCCTACCGCCCTTCAGTAAGTAATGCTGCATGACGCAAATGAAGACTGACGCACAATAAAACTGACGCACACATTTTGTTGGAACGCATAAACAATGGCATATAATATAGTATATATGTAATTATAGACCAGTACTTCAATGGGTTTGTTTTGTTTTGTCTTTTTGTCTATGTTATATTTTTTCGGGGGGGGGGGGGGGGGGGGGGGGGGGGGGGGGGGGGGGGGGGGGGGGGGGGGGGGGGG